>JANAVB010037418.1:7890325-8126159 GCA_029216955.1 Iris pallida | reverse complement strand
TAATCCACGCCCGAATATCATAATCCTCGCAATTCTACTGTAAGTTCCCTAAATTTTTTGGATATTTTTTAATATTAAATTATATTTTATAACAATGAGACTTTACATATTTTCTATTTATTGTAAATCCTAATGACTTAATCTATAGTCCTATTGAGCTACGGTTGACTTAGCATGTCCAAACTCAACTCAAATTTCCCATACCTTCACATGGTTATACCAAACATTATATACTATGTCCTCTCTACAAACATCAAACCTAATGATATGACATCCAAAACTAACACTTAACCTATTAGAAATAATTGCAGCCCATATACTTTGGACTGACCCAACCATTAACTCACCACTTAACCACTATAGGTTAGACTCAATTGTGGTCAAGTAAAATAAATGGGTAGCCAATCCCCCCACTTATTCATCTTCCATAACCCCCAAGCACCCTTAACCATTCCCTTTCCAAACCTACAAAAACTCCCAACCATTAACTCTCACTCAACCTTCACCTCCCCCTTAATGGTTGGCTATATGTAGACTTCTTCTCACCTTATTACCTCATAGCATCTGAATAAAACTTCTTCCTAACCCACTTCATAATATTTTCTCTTCACAAACCATCTCCAAAATCTTTCTCAATTTTCCTCCAAACAACCATCTTTCCACCCCTACCCAAAGCTGAATCCGAATTCAACTAGTCTCCACCATTCCGGCCATATCTCTCTCTACAGTAAGTATTTCTCTCTCAAATTTAGTATACTTCTTCCTCTCTCTGTTCTTACCATTTTCTCTTCACAAACTTTTCATCAAAACTCACTCTAACTCCCTCAAAACAGCCCCTCCATCAGAGGTGTCCAGGCTGAAACTGACTGCTGTTCGTGCACCCTTAGGAGACCCCATGGCAGCAACTAATCTCTTGGTAACATTCCTCAAACTCTTATACAACATCCCACTATGTCCAAAAGTCATCTCGTAAAGTTTTATGTATATATTTGCTTGCAACTTCATTATTTTTGTCACCGTAATCATTGATTCTCAAAAAAGAACTTGTATAGATTTATGTCCTATTTGTCTTACTGAAATTCGATGGTTAAGAATCTTATATTCTATGATAATATATTCTGAATATTATTTATAAGTTTATTAATTTCAGAATATAAAGTGTTATATTTTCAAGATTTCATCTGGTTCGAATCAACCGAAATTGGACAACCTAGTGAGATTACTTGAATGTGCTAACTGACTAGCTTAATTTTAGTATATAAAATAAGTATGATATGTTTGAATTATTTTCAAATATTATTTTAGAATTAAAATATTAATTTTTCTATTTTAATTGGTTCCAAATAAATAGGTATGTTGGCCATATTGTGTCATTAATTGGACATACTAACTAGATAATTATTTCTTGTATATATTATCATCAAATAATGTTTATAAATAGTTTTAATTTATATTTAGAATATAAATTAGTATATTTTATATATTAAATGATTTATTTCTACATAAGTTGGCAACTTTGCATGCACAAACTAGTTGTCAAGTTGCTAAAACACCTAGTCGATATACAACGAAACATTGTATATGCAACGACAAATATTTTAGTATTTTTTTAACTAAATAAATATAAATTCTAGAAATTAATTCATATTAATTTCAGTTTTATTTGTCGTCGACATGCGTGTTTGAGAGGCTACATCCATGTTCGAAGTATCGTTTAGCGTCGTCGTGAATTTGGGACATCGTGTCGTATCTACGTATGTTTAGGATTACAGTATTGGAATCATATAAATGCCTAAATATACGTGTGATAACATGATGTTCGAGACCCACACGACATAATAGAAAGTAGCATGGTACGTGGTTATTAGCACGTTGTCGAAGGCCACACAACTGTTGGATCGTTGGCATGAAAGTCACCATACTAGTTGACATTGTGCAAATGATCACATTCCTTTTTTTATTAATTGAATTAGATTGTGCATTGATTAGAATATATTATAATAGGACAACTTGGATCCGCTGTACCTCCAACTGAAGACATCTGTCAGGCGACACTACAGCAGGCAGCAGGCAACAGGCAAGTGTACCTTGCCATCATGTATCTCAGTTCTTGCTCTATTTATTAGTATTTAGTTACTATAGCTATTTGATAGGATTGGTGTGTGTGTGCCTAGCTTAGGGCCGTGAGACGATACTTAGTGTCCGAATAAGGTTCGGGTGCCGATATCCGTCTACGGAGTCGGGTATCGTCAGTTAGAGAGTTGTTACCACGAACCCATGATACGTGCTTGAATCCTGAGCACGACAGACCGTAGGACACTTGACACTATTACATGTAACAAAATCGTTCTTGAGGTATTCATGGTGATTCTGTGTAGGCTTATAGGATACATGATATGAGATAGGTATATAACATATATATTATTATGACTCATTGCATTAGTTAGAGGTCATGATCTTGCGTGTCATGGACATGAGACGTCGTGGACATGAGACGCGAGGTTACATTGGGAGGGGAGAGTCTTCATCGTGCTCTGGGCATATTCTATATACATGAGTACTGGACTTTGGGTTCTTTATACGGAATCTAAAGTGCATATATCTATATATACTATCTTTTATTGGGTTCCCCCACACGGAGCCTAGAGGGTACTGTCTAGCATACGGATGAGTCCGTGAGTACCAGCCCGGGGTACGATACCATACTCTCATTTGTATATCACTTAGATGGTTATAATAGTTTATCATTGAGTATGTGGCATTATACTGTTTTACTTTTGGCATATTGTTTCTTGTACCTTGTTACGTCCCCCTGAGGACCTGGACCCCTGCCAGTTTTGCAGCTTAAACTGTTGTGGAGCCTATCTAAAGATGCTGAGGCTAATCGCCTTGATATGCGAGCATTGGTACAAGGTACTTATTTCATTTCTACCGAGGTATGTTATTTAATCATATTAGTTACTCATCTGCTGCTATAGCCTAGTTTTTATAGACTCATATTTCTTTCTCGAGTCTATTCGAGTTCCTGTGTTATTGGGCGGCCGACTTTAACACATGTGGCTCTTTCTTGTATTTTATTTCATTATAGATTGAGACAAATATATAGTTTTATTATGTAGATTGTGTTCATTATAAAACAGCTTATGCGTATTCGAGTCGGAACAAAGTCTGGTCGAATGTGCAGCTGGCATGTTACGTATTCCTAGTCCTACGTATTTTGGGACTGGGGCGTTACATGTACCCTCTAGGGCTTAGACACGTACCCCACACAAGCAATCTAACTCGCGCACGCGAGTGAACCGAATGGCCAAATGACCATTCTGGCGACTCCGGAGTGTCCGATTCGCGATACCGCGTGATACGGGCACCAAACGTATCCGAATTTGACCCAAACTCTACCTGAGAGTTCTGAATAATGATTAGAACATAATCTAAGTGGTAACTTGCCGATTCTAGTGTCGGTGGAAAAAGTCACCCTTGTGTTGGAATCCGAAAACTCCGAAAAAGTCTATTTTCATGATTTCTCGTGAAACGATCCCACGTATCCAAATATGGACACGTACTTAGCCTCATCTCACCCAAACTAACCTAATTAGGTCTAATTAGGCTAGGTGCAACATCCAAACATGTCAATTTAGGATTTTTTCTAAATTAACACTAAACCTAGACCAAAAGTCTCAAATTAAGTTCAATGGGTTCCCTCTTCTAATGGGGTATCCTACACGTCGATCGTACATCCTCTATTATGCAAATGACACTAATTAGAAGTAATTATAAAGATTAGAGTGAGGGTTTACCTCCTGGGAGTTGGAATTCCAAGGAAAAGTTCCAAAATCACTTCTTTTTGGGTCAAAGCACAAGATCTATGCTTCCACCACCACCAAGCTAGATCTACCTTGATCAAAACCACAAATGAGAGGTAAACAAGGGTTAGCACCAAGATTAGAGAAAGATCTAGAGTATGGAGAAGAATTGGAAGAGATTTGATTACTTTGGAGCTTAAAATCAAAAAAGGAAAAGAAAGGGGTTTTGTAGAATGAGAGAAATGGAAGAGAGAGAGTGTTTGTCACGCCCCGCTCCCAAAATATATGGGATTAGTGTAGGAACAAAATAGTAAAGCGTAATACTCTAGAGGGGGGTGAATAGAGTTGGCAGCAGAATAATGCTAATTAAAAATGTTAGCAGCACAATCACAGAATATTAATCACAACTAAAATAAAGTAAAGGCAGAGTTAAGAGAGCAAACGCAAAGACAGCAATGTATACTGGTTTTCCTCTGTTGAGGACTAATCCAGTCGGTAGAACTCTTGCTACCAGTTGAATCCACTATTGGAAAAATTGCAAGTTTTCTTACGAAGTCCTTGCAACTTCTGCAACGCGAGCTTTGATACGAAGAACTCGTCCAACTTCAATTTGAAGAGGTATTCTTCTATCAAGCCTTCTGATTACAATCTCTCAGAAATTTTTAGACCGTACTGTACTGGCAAATCGACTAGAGGATTGTAATTGGCTTGGGATCTGAAATTTAAAGCTCAAGAAAACTCTTTGGAAGACTGAAAGCTTTAGATAGAGAGAAGATTGAAAGTGAATGAGTGAGTTGAAATGATCGAAATCCTTCTATATTTATAGGTGTTCCAAAGGCAGACTTCTGACAGAATTTGGACAGAATTCGGGCAGAACTCTATGAGCAAATCTCGGTCAAATCCGCAACTGCAGGAGGACCAAGTAACAAGGATTCAAAATCACAACGGCCACCAACCGAACTCTGGCCGAACTCGGCCCGAGTTCTGTCAGGGTTTAGTTAGAGTTTTAAAAAGCTTTTTGATGATTTTTGAAAACCTTTTTGAAAACCTTTTTGTAAACCTTTTTGAGAGGTCATTTTAAAAACATTTTGAACTCATTTAAGGGTAGCCTATTTGCCAGTACGACTCGGTGTACAACATATTCCTAGACTCAAATAAAATGAAAAATACATTGCATAAGGAATTACAAACTCAAGTAGGCAAACAAATCTTCGGTCTTGAATTCAGTGGATAGCCATTCTTGATCATGTCCAAGAGTCCGAGATGTCCCGACTAGCTTCGTATATCCAGACAGAGTTTGATCAATTATTAAAATCAGGTTGACCATATGACCAATGGGCCAACAATCTCCTCCATTTTGATAATTGACAAACTATGAATGATATAACATTAAACTTGTTCAAAATATCAAAAAGTAGAATTGTTCATATCCTGTATTATCTCAAAAAAAATGTTAGATCTTTTAATTTTTCTCCCCCTTTGTCACTTAGCAAAATAATTGCAAAAGATAAAGCTCCCCCGCAATCAATGCATAAGTAACAAATAGTGAAAAAACACATATAAAAAAAATAAGGCAGAAATAAAAGAGAAATATCACATGCATGTATTGCAAAAAAAATCATCACAGGCATGTAATTTCACAGGCAGTTATAAAGAATGAAGCAATATAAGAGATAGTGCTATCATAAACTGAAATTGAAACATAGTGCTGAAATAAACTGGAATGCCATAAACTGAGGCATAATAAACATGTCCATGAAAATAACAGAGTACTGAAGCAAACTAGAAAGTGCTAATAATAATAAAAAAGTACTAATAATAACTTGGAATGTCGGAGCATTTCTAAGTGCACAATAAAATATCACTCAAAATTATATAGTCACATCTCCTCATCATCATCTTCATCATCATCATCAGCTCGACCAACATGTCCTGAAGGACCAGCTCCAGAGGTACCAGCGCCAGAAGGATGAGGAGGGGCGCCAGCATAGAACTCACCAACAAAGTCACGAGGTGGACGATACCAATCATAGGCGTTACCGGGCTGGAAGTAGGCATGAACAGCCTCATCCTCACAGCGGTAACCAGAGAAAGCTGGATCTCTAGGGATGGAACCGGCTGAATGACCAGTCTGGGCGAAACGAAGATCAGCTAAGGAATTTGCAAGTGCCTGATAACGGGTGACGTCGCGGAACTCACGTTCGCGAGCCATGTCCGTCATCGAGACGTACAAAGCAGATAAATGCTGATGTATGCCCTCAAATGTTATAGCATACTGATGAGGTGGTGGAGGAGGTGCAGTAGGAGGAGCAGGAGGAGGATCTGAAATAGTCCTGCTACGACGAGATAACTGAAGAAACTTGGGCTCAGGGTCCTGAGTACAAGTCGACAGATCGATATCGAAGCGCTGAAAGATGCGTGGGAGAATCATCGCGTAAGAGAGATTTCTATCTCTTGCACGACAACGACCCATCATCTGAATCATGGTCTTAGGGATAGAAAATGGAATCCCCTTAAGAATGTGGTACATGGCGGACAGCTCAAGAGAAGTCACATCATCCTTTGAAGTGGATTTTGGAAGTAGTGTGGAATAGATGATGCAATGCAATTCATAGTTAAACAAGTTCAGGTTGTTAGCCTTTAACTTTCTAGAGCGTACTCTATCAGGTGCACAGAGTTCCACTTTAAAACTGGCGAGTGTCGTACCTTCGGGGAAATCAAATTCAGTGATGTCAACTAGCGGTTCACCTTCGTTAGGGATACCAAGGATCTCCGCTAAGAGGTCATCATCGAAATTGATATCAATACCTCCAACACGAGTGCTCATATCAAAAGTGTTTAATATGAGATTGCAATAAAATAATCTAATGGCATTAGTTGCTACGGGAAAACAGAGTTTAACAAAATGCTGTAACCCTAATACCTCAAAGAAATGGCGATGATCAGGAAATACAGTCCACTTGATGGGTGCGCCTGTGCATATGGATCTCATGGAGAAGTCTCCAAACCACAGTAAGGCTTGGTCTAGGGTTTAAAAGTAAAACCCGTCGAACGCGCCGTCGCTAGATTGGACTGGCGAAAATAGGGAATTAGTCGGTGGATCCGAAGATAAACCTTCCTCACTTGGGTTGGTTGTCTTCTTCCTTTTAAAGGGGTTAAATCCCTTAGGTGTCATTTGTGCAAATAGAAGTAAATATGCACTAATAGAAAAGTGGAGAAAGATGGAGTTATACCTCCCGAAATTAAAGTATGTTGAAGAGAACGACGAACTCCGTACGAATCCAAAGTTTGGATTGATTTTACCACTTGGATTAGAAGAAAGGGGGTGGTGAAAAGCTAGGGTTCGGGGCTCCTTCGCGGCTGCTGTTGCTGGTTATGATGTGGTTTGGAAACAATGAGGAAGAAAGGCTCTCGGGTTCTGGTTATATAACCTGACACCTGTTTGCAAAAACAAAAGTGTAGAACTTTATTGATACAAACTTTGTAAATGATTACAATTTGAATTCTGGGAATGGTACAACTGTAGGAATCCAAACTAGATGACGATTGCTTTATTCCTTGGACGATGTGAACTCTGAAGATGAAGCCTCTGAAGTTGAAGACAACTCTAGAATTGAAGGCGAAAAGCCTCGGAAATTGAAGGCAAAAGTCTCGAAAGAATGCAGCAGCACTTGGGCAAGAACTCCTGGACTCTCTGATTTCTCTATGATCTGATCTCTGATTCTTGATCTCCTTGAATGGAGACTTGAAACTCTATTTATAGAGTTCTGAGAAATAACTAACTTTTAGTTATTCTGGACTGCGCATGATGGATTGCACAGCAGTTGGATTGCGCAACAATAGACTACGCAAGCAGTTGCTGGATCATGGGCCAACTGTCTTGGACACATGGCATCATTTGATTGAAATGTACATGATTGTGCATAGACGGTTGCCACGTAATGAGCAATCGATGGTATGAATGCCACGTGTATTTTGTTATTTGTGTTGATAGAACGCGCACACTGAATTGTGCTGACTTTGGATTGTGCAGACTTAGACTGCGCAGGAATGGAGTGTGCTGCCAGCTGTCAACCATTCTCGAGCGCTGTGCGGCACAATAAACGAACAGCCTCCTCGTTCTTCGTGCTGTCAGCTGTCAGGAAGATTTGATTGTGTCAGGTAATGATGATTTTTGCTACGTCAGCCTGCGCGCTTGGGAGTGTGCGCAGTCTAGCGTGCGCAATCTAAAGAATGCGCAATCTGATATCTGCGCAGTTCATCTGAAAGTTGTATTTCTTGATTTTCTGACTTTGTTGATATGTGAAACTTGATTTTTTAGGACCTAAAAGACCCCCTTCAAAGTTTTCGAAAGTTGAATTTATTCAAAATTTCGAAATACTTTGAATTTTGAAATTGAAATCAATTTGCGCATGTAGTGAGCTGTCTGCGCAATCTGAGGGATTAGCCCTATTTTTATGCGCAATCTATGGCGGCCGTTTCGATTCGAAAAACTATAAATAGCTCTTCAATCCCTTCGAAGTGTTGTTTACTTGCTTTCTTCGAGTACTTGAGAGAAAAATTTTCGAGCTCTTTCTTCCTTTCTTCTCCAACAATCTCGATGGCTCCCCGACGATCCTCCACCGCTGCTAAGGGCAAGGCCCCCGCCGAATCATCGGCTAGGGCTGTGCGACGTACTTCTCGTCACGAAACTGCTCATCCAGCGATGATAGGTAGATGTCCTAATCATAAACTCTTTTTAGAGTTTTGATTTCACTGTTCCTTCATAATCCATCTTTTTTAGAGATGTGATCATACTGCGCCACCCTTTTTAGGGTTCTGGTTGCACAAATCAGTTCACTCTTCATCTTTATGAAGGACGACTCTCTGCGCAATCGGTTGAACTATGCTGGCAAAAGTCAGCACAATTTGCTGATTTGTGCGGAACTGCCAGCACAAACTAATGACTGTTTGTTTGCGCAATCAGATTATTGCGCAATCTAATATTTGCGCAATCTGATATTGCGCAGTCTGATGACAAATTTTTTGACTTGACTTGTACTGAATTTTTGCTTTCTCTGTCTGATGCAGTTAATACTAGAGAAGATCCCGGATATGAGGACTTTGTAGGAACTCTTTCAGAGTCAGAATACAAAGAGGATCTATCTCATGTGCACTATCCTCAATATGATTTATCAACCTCCCGTCAGGCTATTTTGATATCCCAAGATAATGAGACACTGCAATGTTTGATGAATGGACAACCTCTAGAGTCAGCAGACGCTGTCATTCACAAGAAGCCATTATTCCTGTTCGGCGATGCTTTTGAGAAAATTTCTCAACCGAGACCAAGAATGGAAGAAAGGATTGTCCATCAGACGGATAAGTCATTCTCGATTCTAGATATTTCCTGCTGCCTCCCCTTATCCCGGTATGCTCATGCGAGCTATCCGAGGAAGATGGAATGGAACCTTACACCTTTCCAAGATGTCCGTCCAGGAAGGATTTTTGTGAAGAAGGGATCGAACAAGAAGGACATGTTTTACAGTTCCTCAGAACGGTACAGTATCTTGTTAAGAGGCTTGAGACCCGGTTGTATTCCGCCGGAGAATTCTTCCTTGTTAATGTCTGTCAGAACTCCAATATTCGTAAATGAGTTTGCGAAGGTAGAAGGAAGATACCCTGAGCAGGACATCAGATTAACTGGATTGGTGAATCCAGATTATAAGAGATGGAACTGCATAGCAAACTGGATCCTGACCAAGTTTGAAAACAAACTTCAGCAAATCAACTTGTACCAAGCAGTGCATGCCACTGTTTATGGTTTTGCCCCCAACCCGCATCTGTTCTTGGCTCTAGCAGAAAGGTACAATTACAGAACAGGGACTTTCATGACTCCTGGCGGAGAAATCGGGTTTGCACTTCATGAGATGCGGTACATCTCTTACTTGCCAATGGAAGATGCCCCATATGAAGAATTTGTCCCTACAAATGATGAGAAACTCCGAAGAGAGAACGCAGAAATGGTAGCAGTCTTCGAAGAACTGCTATGTTATTATAAGATCTGTTCTCTGTTCTACAAAAGTGCTACATCAAATACCTGCTATTCCTCGAAATGGTTACCTTATCTGTTCTTTAACCACATTAAAGAACCGAAGACCAAGGAACATGATAGATGCTATCCTGACTTCTTTAAGCCTTTGAGCAAAACATAAGTAATAAAGTTGATGGAAGAAAGTGGCAATTTTGATGAAGAAATGAAGGATGATCACCAATGTCCTCCTTTGAAGAAAGGAGATACTCTCGAGAGTTATTTGAGAGTAGGATATAGATCTATGTCAAAAGAAGCCCAATTAGCAGGGTTTTTGACATATTGGCTCCGTCGATTTGTAGTCCCAGGATCGAGTGCTGTAGACCGCTTTCATCGCGGTGTTCTTTTTGCCGCCGTTAGATTAGTCTTCGGCTATAAGATGGATCTTTTGTCAGCGATGACTTGTAAGTTGAATGCCGGTCTTCGTTTGTACGTCGATCTGATGCTGAAATCTAAGGATGAAAAAGAATTTCCTCGGTTGGAATTACCGTATACATATCTATTTGGGTGGTTGCTCCTTCACCATCCTACTTTGATGGACCCCGGCATGGGACTGGTCGACGGCAGCTTTTTGCGGAGATACTCTCATGGTAAGTGGAAATACACTGCTCTGAGAGATTGTAGATATGCTTTGAACCTGAGCGAAGGATGGAACTTTTGTTGCACTCCTCCTCCTGCTGGACATGAACAAATGTCGACAAATATGATTGACTCGAAGATGCAACCTTTGAGCCGTGCAGCTTTTGAGTGGTTGAAGACAATTCGATCGTCCCATTTGGTGTATCGGTTTGAAGATGAATGTTATTTAGAGCCATATCTCCCCAATCGATTTGCTCGGCAGTTCGGGTACGACCAATTCCATGTAGGAAATGCTATCACGTGCCTTCAAGGAAAGGGTTTCTTGATAGATGGGGCCCGAGCTTGGGCTTATTATAATGCTCGAGATACGAAAGTAACGTTCTCGATGCCAGTAAATAGCAATCATGGCCCTCGGATGCTATTTACATACTCAGTATTCTATACATCTTCGAACACCTTTGCTGAGAATTTCAATCTCGCGGATAGCTTCGCATTCTCAATACGATTGAAGAGGGGAGGAATCGCCATGTCACTCCCAGGAAATGATGAGGTGCATGAACCAATAAATGTACCCCTGGAAGCTTCAAGGGACGTTATGTTCCCTCAAGAGGTTAACGTACCATTGCGTATTTCTTTGAAGGTGGGTAAATCTCCAGCCAAGAAGAGGAGAAGAGAGGAGCCTCCCGCTCCGGTAGCAAAGAAGAAACTGATCTTAGATCATTCTTCTGAAAAGATTACCACAAGATCTCAATCTCGGCAGCTAGCCGAGACAATTCATCAAGAAGAGGCCACCACACCGACCTCTATTCAAAGTCAAGTTGAGACTGTAAACATAGAGAGCCCTGAGAGGCCTCTGAAAAGAAAGAAACTGGCCCAAAGAAGAAATCGAATGGCTTCTCCTTCTAGACGAGTTCCGTCTTCAATAGTAGTGGATGCTGCGGCAGGATTCACTATGCCATCTCCCACTCCTATTTCAGAGCCTAGGAATAAAACTCCTAGTCCAGAACATAGGGAAGAGATCGAGCAGAGGGAAGATCCTGATCCGAGAACTGAGACTGAAGAGCCCAGAGGAAATATCATGGAGGAAGAGCAATATGTTGTACGATCTCTTTTACCTGCGCCTGCGAAGACGACTCAACTTCCTCCTACTCCAAGTACCCTCCGTGAAGAGAAAGATCGTGAAGTGATTGCGGCTCTAGAAGATTGCAACTACAGCCCACTGGAAGACTCTTTTGACCAAGCTGCAACTGCCAGCGGGAATGCACCAGAAGAAGGTGAAGATGAGGAGAGCTCTTCGTCCGAGAATATTGATGAGTATATGCAAGATCTTGAAAGGGATGATGAAGTGCATATATCTCCTAATGCTGTCGATGAAACCTTAAATCCTGAAGAGGATGTTGTGGTAGAAGTGCCTCCAGAAAACGTCGTTGATACCTTAAATCCTAAAGAGGATGTTGAGGTAGAAATATCTCCAGAAAAAGCAGTAGATGAAGAAGCTCCGAAAGAAACTCCAGCTACTGGTCCTTAAGATATAAAATGAAATTAGCAATCTCCTCTTAAATAGATTGATAGCTAACGTCTTTATTTGTATTTCCTGCAGATCTTGAGACTCCTCTAGTACCTCCGACGTGCACGGACATAGTGCCTATAACGACGGTAATTGTTAGTAGCAGTCATCATTTATCCTGTGGTTCTGAAGCGGGCAGTAGCCAAGCTGTTATGGCTGAAGCTAGTTCTGCTCGGCTAGAGGCTATTCCAGCGGATGATAGGCTCATTGCTGGATTCAACTATGGTAAGACAGTTTACATCTTTAATCTTCTTGGACAATAGCAAACAATATGCAAAATGACAATTTTTATTTTTGTAGAGGAACAACCAGGAGGGACAACTAGCTCCACTTTGGCTCCTTTATTCAAAGAACCCGCTGTCCAGACGCGAGAGATTGAACATCCCGCGGCCTTATCATCAACAGGAGTAGCTGCAACTCCTGGTGCTATAGCGATTAATAATCTTGTGATCCAATCTTTTACCAGATGCTTTTTTGAATCTTTGGGTCCTCTAGTAAATAGAATGATAGAAAAAGAGGGTACTGATTTTTTTATGGTTAGTGGTCCAACCTCTCTCTTAGTAAGGGCTATCCGAGAACAAGGTGACGAGGCTCAGGCCACTTTTTTGGATCATATTTTGAATGAACTAGAGATTTCCATCAAAAACTATAAAGAGCTCAACCAAGGAGACGTAGAGTCTCTAGTGCAGGCAGAATTCGAACAACTGGCTCAGGCAGCTGACATTGAAAGGGTGAATCTCCAGAATCTTTTGGAAGCTTTCTCCACAAAATCTGCTGAATATAACTCCAAGCTGGAATCAGTAACCTTGATGGCTGAGAGAAAAGAGAAGAGTGCTGCTGAGCTGAGGGCAGAGATTGCTCGTCTCTAGAAGGAGTTAGAAGATGAAGTTGCTGATCATCATGTTGCAACCCAACAATTCAATGCTCTGATTCAAGAAAGGGATGAGTACGTGGCAGCTCATAATGCTGAGATTACTCATCGAATGGTGGCCATGCCTGTTTTCAATAAAGAAACTGGGATGGAAGAAGCCAGAAGGATAATGATGTCATCTTGTGAAGAGCGACTACAGACTCTGAAATAACAGATTGCTAGTCTGATAACACCTCCGCCTCAGTAGAACATTTTGTATCTTTATGTCTTTTGCAGTACATATGTTTTTATAATGTCTCATATTTTAATTAATAAAAGACATTTTTGCTGTGGCTCCATTATTTGTTGCATATCTTGTTCAGATATAAATAATAGAGATAGAAAATATATTCAGAGGTGCAAGACATAATATATTTCTGAATTTTGTAGAAAAATAATTACATTCATTATATCTGCTCAGAGGTAACATGGACGTGGCAGAATATACCGAATATTATTATCTCAATTGACAACTTAATCGAAATGATAAATTACTGATGTGGATGATGAACGATGCTGAATCGTCAGTGTATGTGAGATGAACGGGAACCGTCAAATAATGGAATGAACGGACAAACCGTCAAAATGGATAATAACGAACGGATGAACCGTCAAGTGATGATGAATGAACGGATGAACCGTCAAATAATGATGAATGAACAGGTGAACTGTCGGATGATTTACAAGCATTTACATTTACACATAGTACTTTTTAAGGAACTTGACATTGATAGGTATCATTGCAATTCGTCCGTCGAGTTCTGAGAGTTGATAAGCTCCATTTGAGAAGACTTTACTTACAACGTAGGGACCTTCCCACTTTGCGTCGAATTTGCCTTTACTCATATGAGTCATAGTCATAGGACGTCTGACTATTAAGACAAGTTCTCCTTGCTGAAAGGCTCTGACCTTAACTTTACGGTTGAAAGTCTTAGAAATACGAGCTTGGTATAACTCAATATGTTGTTGAGCCATTAACCGCTTCTCATCAAGTGCCTCTAATTCTTGAAGTCGAAGAAGATCATTATTCTCTGTAGTGAGCTCGTTAGCAATGGCAATCCTTAAAGAAGGAATTTGAAGTTCTAGAGGAAGAACAGCTTCACAGCCATATACCAAAGAGAAATGTGTAAAACCTGCAGGGTTGCGGACCGTAGTTCGGTAGGCCTATAGACATTCACCAAGCTTTTCACTCCAATTCCGTTTGTTAGTGGATACAAACTTCTTGAGGAGCTTGATAATAGTTTTGTTGAAAGCTTCAGCTAATCCATTAGCAGCAGGATTGTAGGCTGTTGAAGCGACATTGTCAATCCGGTGATCATCGCAGAATCTGATAAATTTTTGGCTGATGAATTGAGGTCCATTATCATGAATGATCCTTCGAGGTACACCGAATCTGTAGATGACATGGTGTTTGACAAAGTTGATAACGCTACTAGTCTTAACTTCAGCCAGAGGTATAGCTTCAGCCCACTTGGAGAAGTAGTCCGTTATTGCTAGTATGAATCGATGTCCTCTAGAAGAAGGAGGATTAATAGGACCTATGACATCCATGTCCCAAGCTTCGAAAGGCCAGAAAGCAGCAGTCGGATGAAAGAATTCTGATGGTTGATGAATGAAATCCGCATGTATTTGACAAGCTCGACATTTTCTTGTATATTCGATGGCATCTGATACCATAGAGGGCCAGTAGTCACCCATTCGTCGAACGCGATCTTGTAGTTTAGGACCAGGTTGATGTGCTCCGCAGACACCGTCGTGAGCTTCACGCAGTACTTGTTTTGCTTCATCACCAGCTAGACAGCACAAAAGTAAGCCGTCATAAGTCCGTCGATAGAGAGTCTTAGTGGTTTGGTTATAGTAGAATCGTAAAGATCGTCGTCGAATACTTGTAGCCTCCTTAGGATCTTCGGGGAGTATATCGTGAACCACGAAGTCGATGAAAGGAGTTCTCCAATCTTCATTGATAACATTAACTTCAGCAAGATTACTGAACTCGATGTTACGATTGTTTTCGACACAAAACAATTCTCGATTAGAGATAACCACCACTTGTTGTCTTCTGATGGAAATGACTAAGACTGCTGCAAGATTGGCCAAAGCATCTGCCTCAGTATTGCATGCTCGGCGTACATATTCAATGAAAAAAGCTTTGAATGATGTAGCCATGTTGATTGCTGCTTCAAAATAAGGTACTAGATCTTGATGGCGGACTTCATAATTTCCTCTAACCTGGTTGACAACCAGCTTAGAGTCACCATAAACTTTGAGATATTTGATATTCAATTGCTTGGCTAATTGAAGACCGATGAGTAGAGCATTGTACTCTGCTACATTATTGGAGCAAGATTCATCTAGAGAGTAAGCTCTTTGGATAGTTGATCCGTCTGGAGAAACGAGAACAACTCCAACTCCTGCTACAATATCACCATTGGGTCCGATTCTGGATGCTCCGTACAAGAATAGACGCCAGGTTGAAAATTCTTTAGAGATCATGTTGACTTCCAACATCTCGTCTGGAATTTCATCGTAAATCTTGGATGTTTCTGGTACGGAATGAGCTGCCAAGAAATCTGCCAACGCTTGACCTTTAACAGACTTCTGAGGAACATACACCATATCATATTGGGCTAGAAGAATGGCCCATGTAGCCAGCCGAGAGTTGAGCGTGCTAGGCTTTTTCATCAGTACCCGAAGAAGATTGACTCGGGATATGACATGAATAGTTTGACCGATGATATAATGCCTTGTCTTTTGAACGGCGAACATAAGGGCTAGGTATTCTTTTTCAACCGGACTATAACAGTGTTCAGCACCAATCATAGTACGACTGAGATAGTAGATGGCCTGTTCATGACCTTCTTTATTCTTTTGGACGAGTAAAGCACCCAATGAATGATCCATAGCACGGACGTACATTAAGAATGGAATGCCCGAGATTGGTGGCACCAATACTGGTGGGTTCATGAGATATCGTTTGATGTCGTCGAATGCTTGTTGATATTCTTCAGTCCAAATGAAAGATACACCCTTCTTATTAGTTGAGTGAATGGTCTGCAGCGTCCAGACAAGTTTGAAATGAATCTCCTGATGTACGCAAGTCGACCTTAGAATCCTCGTAGCTCTTTTAGGTTACGTGGAGGACGCATCTCTTGAATGGCTTTGATCTTCTCGGGATCCACGTGTATACCCTTAGAGGTAATGACGAAGCCAAGAAACTTACCACTAGAGACACCCAAGAATGACTTGGTGGGATTCATCTTGAGCTGATGTTGGCGCATGAGGTTGAAGATTGTCCTCAAGTCTTGGATATGATCTTCTTTCAGACGACTTTTAATAACGATATCATCAACATAACATTCGACTGTTTTACTAAGATGTTCTCTGAAAATGGTACTCATAGCCCGTTGATAAGTTGCACTAGCGTTCTTGAGACCAAATGGCATCACTGTGTAGCAGTAGACTCCACGAGGAGTGCGAAAGGATGTGTGTTTTTCATCTTCAGGATTCATCTTGATCTGATTGTATCCAGAGAATCCATCCATAAAAGATATTCGCTCGAACCCACAAGTATTGTCAATCATAACGTCCATAATAGGGAGAGGAAATTTATCTTTTGGACATGCTTCATTAAGATCCCGAAAGCCGATACAGACTCGAACTTTGTCAGTTTTCTTCAGGACTGGAACAACATTGGCTATCCAATCAGGATGTTGTTCTTCTCGAATAAAGCCACAAGCAATAAGCTTCTTGACTTCATCATCAATTGCGTCCATCATTTCAGGCTTGAATCGCCGTTGCTGTTGTTTGACTGGTTTAACATTAGGCAGAATGTTCAGTTTATGAGTAGCAATTTTGGGATCTAAACCTGGCATATCTTCGTAACTCCAAGCAAAGACATCAAGATATTCTTTAATGAGAAGAATCAACTCTTGCTTATCTGCTTCTGGAAGATTCTTGCTAATAAAGATCGGACGAGGTGACCCGCTTTCTCCTACATCAACTTGAACTAGTTGATCTTCAGTAGGAGGTTCTCTTTGTTCAAATCGGAGTACCCACTGATTATCCATCTGTTGAGCCCAAAGATCTATTTTAGGATTTTCTTCAATGTCCTCATCATATCCTTCCGGAAGTTCAGTGGAGACCATATTAGAAGATACGATCACACGATGGACTTCACCAATGCTGGTGTCAGAATCCCATGACCTGGAATCAGAAGAATTAGAACGTTCTTCGCTATCAGAGTCGGAAACTGCTGGGGATAACATTGGAGGAGAAGCATATCCGAGACCTCTTTTGGTCTTGCTATAGTACATATCAGATTTTCCTTTTGGAACAGTCGTAGGAATAGGAGTTCGTCTACCCTTACCGTAGTTGAGGCCATTTTTAAAGTCATAACCCATCTTACGGATGATGTCTTTTGATTGTTGACTATAACGACGGAGTTGTAGATGTCCTGTGTCGTTAAGCTTGCTATCGTCCGTATAGCTGAATTGTTGTTCTGGTCCTTTACTAAAAAGTATTAGACTTTTACCTTTCTTTCGAACAGGGACAATACGGTAAGAGTCATCTGGATCTTCAAATGAGACTTCTGTTTGAAGAGATTGTACAACTCCCATTGTAAATGATTTGAAGCTATCGAACATATCCAAATAGCATTTAGTATGATAAATGACATCAGTAAAGTAGATGTTTTTTATTAATTTGTACATCTGTATTTACAGCAAGACCTTTAGCCTTAGCAGGCTTGGTCAGATTAACTACAAGAGGGGGAGAAGAAGAACGTGGAAGAGACTTGTTACGACGGAGGTCGATGACAAGCGGCTCAGAGGAGGTGAGCTCCCTTTTTTTCTTGTTGTGAGTTAAATCAACAACAAGAGGCTCAGAAGAAGTGAGCTGCTTTTTGTCCTTGTTACGACGTAAGTCGATAACAAGTGGCTCAGAAGAAGTGAGCTGCCTTTTATCTTGATCGCCATCAACCAGTTTTTTCTGAATTGGCAAGTGAATAGCCAGTGGTTTAGAAGATTGAGGATGAGAAACACGCTCTTTGACAGGTATGATGATAGTGTCATTGGGTGCTACTTTTTGGTCTTCTTCAGTATCCATTGCCAATACCACTTTCATAAATTCCTTCTTGTACATACGAGCGTCGTTGCAATATGCTTCGACACCCTTGAAAGGATAAAGGTCTGCAACTTCTTTGTGAACCACTCCTTTGCTATCGACATATTTAAAGCATTGATGAAGAGTTTGTTTGCCATTAAAATTCTTTGATGTAAATTTCAATACAAACAGAACAATATTACAATATAGGACTTAGATGTAGCCCTAGAAGTACACTTTTATTTAATCTGGATCCCTTATGCCGATGGAGCGAGTGGTAATACGTTGACTCCGTTGACGAGCTGACGACGGTTATCTGTTCTCTGAAGGTTTGGATTGCTCTGGGTACTGGAGCTTGCTGAGAGGAGGAAGGCGTTGAATGTCTATATCTGTCTCTCTGGTGGTATGTTTGTTCGTATCTGTCTGTGTGTGTGTGGAAGAAGAAAATGATTTCTCTATTTATAGCTGGGTAGGTTGGCTGCTCATGCGCGCATATGTAGGATGCGCCGGTGCGTGGGGATGCCACGTGTTGATTGCTGATGGAAGCGCATGGACGATGCGCCCTGATCGAGGGGTTGACTTCTTCATACTGCTGTTGTGAGCTGGCACGTAGCAGAGGAGAAGATCTTTCTGTTGCTGAGATCTTGGATGAGTTGAGTCAAAGGACAGGTGTCATCGACCCATGGCTCGGGGATCTCGGATTTGGTGGGGAATGATCTGGTAGGATGCGCCTAGGATTGGACGCATGGGAAGACTTTGGCTCGTAACCTTTAGGAGTCACGAACCATTCTGGGCGCATGGCTTTTGAGGCGCATGCATGCGACTTTCCTTCTGTATTTTAGGATCAGAGAGCAGTCTAGGGCGCATGGCTTTTGAGGCGCATGCAGAGCTTCAGATGGAGACTTTCCTTCTGTCTTTTGGGATCAGAGAGCAGTATGGGGCACATAGCTTTTGAGGCGCATGCAGGTTTGGGTACATGGCCGCGGAGGTGCATGCGGGTGGTTGAGTGGCCACGTGGCAGTAGCCGTCGGAGTAAAGTCATGATGATGCTGACGTTGCCGACGCTTCGTCTTCTGAAAAAGCTGCCGACCGTTCAGGCTTTGGAAGATGTGCTGCCAACTCTGTCAGTTCAACATTTAATATTTATGACATTCGATGGACAGCTGAGGGGGCGCGTCGATTGACGTTCCACTGGGTATGGGGGCGTATCCTCTGTGATACGCTTGGCTCTGAAGGGCGCATCTGTGTGATGCGCCTGAAGTCGAAGGACGCGTGCGGCTGTTTCGTTCATTGAGTGCTTTAAATAGCCGTTTGCCTGAATTCGAGGCGTCTGGTTCATACATTAAATGCAAGTTCATTGCTCAGAATTCGGAGAGCCATCCACTTGGCACGTGGGTTTGATCTGCCCGGCCTATAAATAGTGGCATGGAGAGAGGGTTTGTTTCTCGTTCTCTCACGTACTTCCAATCATGAACTTGGGTACTCGAGTGCATTCTGTTGACGAAATGCTCCCGAGGGTGAAGATGAGACGCCATGTTGTCGTTGCTGTACTTGAAGGTGACTGTTACATCCAAAAGACGAGGTCAAGGGCTTCCGAGGCAGGCGGAAGGTGCCTGTTGCATCCAAAGATAGGGATGCGCGGGCCTCGTCTCCGTTGTTCCGGAAGAGCCGTAGATCGGAATGGCGGTGCTAGGCTCTTTCTTCCTTCAAAGTGGGTGTCGCCCACTCTGGTTGTGTTGAAAGCTGCTCCTTTAGCCGTGTTTCGATTACGGTCTTCCTTGGTCTTTGGAGGCTCTTTCGGAGCCTCCCCTGGCCACAGATTTGCGGTGCTCTTCACTTCTTCGGTTCCAGCCAGAGGGTAAAATGCTTCATTAGTCGAAGCATTTATCAGGTGAGCCTGGCTGAAAGAACGGCACATAACTGGGCTGCTGAAGGGATACACATAACTGGGGATGCACATAATTAAGCTGCTGAAGGAATGCGCCTTGCTGAGGGCGCATGGTGGGATACGCCCGATTGAAGGCGCATGGTGATTGCTGCGTCTGACTGGAGGCGCATGATGGCTGCTGCGCCTGACGGGATACGCATGGTGACTGCTGCGCCTGCCTGGGGGCGCATGGTGGCTGCTGGCCGTAGACTTAGGATCTTTCCTTCGTAGAAGTTTTTCCTTTGTACAGCCTTCTCCCGACATGTAATAGACTTTTATCTGTGAAATAAGAAGTTCTCTTTCCATGTCTATATTTGTTGCTTTTGCTGTAGAGTATTTTGTCCAAGCTCTGGCGTATGTAGTGTCCGGCGCATGGGCTTTCTGGTTATAAAATTCTATGCTTCTACAAGACCCCCTTCAAAGTTTTCAAAACTTTTGGATAAGTTTTGGAATACTTTGAAATAAGAAGCATGGAGATCAGGGCGCATGACTGTTTGGGGCGCATGCCTGTTCGGGCGCATGCTCCTCTCAGTTAATGATAATGATGCCTCGATAACCAAAAAGATTAATGATGATCTTTTGGTTTTATTTGCTGTTATCTCTTCACAGAACCCGAGGCGACGGCTGAGATCACACATCATCGGGTCACGCGTGCGACCAAGCCCTATAAATAGGCAAGAGATGGAGAGAGAGAGTTCTTCTTCTCCTTACTTTTGCTTTCTTTAGAGTTCTTCTTCAAAAAAACTCTAACTTTTTCTTCTTGAGAGAATGGCTCCCAAGACACCTCGCAGCGGTGCCGGCAAAGAAAAGGAGCCGATGGAGTATGCTGAGGGGGATAGTATAGTTTTGTACTTTCTTCTTTTTTAGAAAATAAAGAAGTACGCAACTTTTTTTTTGTGATGTGTTCATTTTTGTTATCATGAACTTGATGATTTGTGTGGACCTATCATCTTTTGCACACCTTGGCTTTTAGGTACAGATAATAGATTTGAGGGAACCGACATGTTTGCTCAGAGGTAATATGGACGTGGCAATCATTGGGGTTCAAATGATAGAATCTTCCTACTCAGAGGTATTATGGACGTGGTAGGAATGATCCTGGAGAATATGCTGAACAACTCAGAGGTGATGTGGACGTGGAAGTTCTGCGATCAATGTACGACAACGCAAGGGTCGTTTGTACGAGATGTTTACTCAGAGGTAATGTGGACGTGGTAAACATGAAGGATAGCGTAGGCTTACGAAGTGTAAGATTCCGCTTTGCAAGGTATAGAGGGACAACTCAGAGGTGATGTGGACGTGGTTGTCTTTCTACTGGAGGATGCTATGGAACAGCTGGATTCCGAAAGCGTATGGTTTTGTTGGAAGGGAATTGTCTGTGAATCCTGATGATTGGGTCCATATATCCCCTTGTGGAAGCACATATCTGGAAGATGTCAAGAGTAGTACTTCTTCAGGAACTTGCCGTTGATGGGCATCATGAACAAGTCCCTATTGGGCTTGGCGAGGCGGTAAGCACCGTTTGAGTATACCGTCTCAATGATGAAAGGTCCTTCCCACTTGGGCTCGAACTTTCCTGGTGTCTTGTGAGTTAACACCATCGGCCTCCCGACTGCCAGAACCAGGTCGCCAACTTGAAAAGTTCTCTGTTTGACCTTTTTGTTGAAAGCCTGTGATATACGGGCTTGGTAGAGTTCGATACGTTGTTGAGCTAGGAGACGCTTTTCGTCAAGTGCCTCCAGCTCCTGCAGACGACGACGTTGATTGTCCTCTTCTGTGAGTTTGTTTGTGATTGCTACGCGGAGTGAGGGTATCTGGATCTCGAGAGGCAGTATCGCTTCACTCCCGTAGACTAGGAAGAATGGTGTGTTGCCTGTTGGGGTTCGTACCGTTGTGCGGTAGGCCCAAAGACATTCGCCCAGCTTTTCGTTCCAGTCGTATTTGTTGGATGACATGACTTTTTTGAGCAGCCTAACGATAGTTTTGTTGAACGCCTCGGCCAATCCGTTTGCTGTCGGATTGTAGGCGGTTGATGCCACGTTTTAAATGCGATTCTTGTCACAGAATCTGCTGAAAACATGGCTGATGAACTGAGGACCATTATCGTGGATGATCCTCCGGGGTACTCCGAAGCGGTAGATGACATGGTGTTTGATGAAGCTGACCACCCTGGAGCTTTTTACTTCCGCCAATGGGACTGCCTCTGCCCATTTGGAGAAGTAGTCGGTAATGGCCAGGATGAAGCGGTGCCCCCCTTGATGAAGGAGGGGTGATCGGTCCTACGATATCCATGCCCCAGGCTTCGAAGGTCCAGGAGGCGACTGTAGGATGTAGTGGTTCTGACGGCGTATGAATGAAGTCTGCGTGAAGTTGGCACGTATGGCACTTCTTAGCATAGTCGACAGCATCAGCGGCCTTGGTTGGCCAATAGTAGCCCAAACGTCGCAGTCGATCCTGTAACTTAGGACCAGGTTGATGAGCTCCGTAAGTTTCGTCATGAGCTTCTCGAAGAGCTTTGGTCGCCTTTTCGTTGGACAGGCATCGAAGGAGGAGCCCATCATAGGAGCATCGGTACAGCATTTTAGTGGCTGTATCATAGTAGAATCGAAGAGAACGTCTCCTGACTGAGACGGCTTCCTTCGGGTCCTCTAGGAGAATTCCGTAGATGGCGTAGTCGATGAACGGGAACCTCCAGTCTCGGACATTAACACCAGTACCTGTCGGCATGGCGTGGTCCACTCGTAAGCATAGGTTGTTTTTAGGACAAACCAAGTCTCGGCCAACCACCGTGACGTAGTGTTGAGTCCCAAGGGGTACTGCTAATGAGGCCGCGAGGCCAGCCAGAGCATCAGCCTCCAGGTTTTGTAGACGATGTACGTGTTCGATGAAGAACCCGGTGAAGGTTGAAATGATGTTCAATGCAACTTCATGGTAAGGGATCAGATCTTCATGGCGAACTTCGTATTGCCCTCGGATCTGGTTTACAACGAGTTTCGAGTCGCCGTAGGCTTCCAGATGATCCACCCCCAGCTGTTGTGCCAGCTGGAGTCCCATAATGAGCGCGTTGTACTCGGCCATGTTATTGGAGCACGACTTCGAAAGAGAGTAAGCACGCTGGATGACTAGCTGATCGGGGGAGACTAAGACTACCCCCACTCCTACGACGATCTGGCCTTTGGGGCCTGTTCTTGAAGCGCCATCGAAAAATATTCGCCAAACGGAGCCTTCTTCGGTGACGTTTGATTCTTGGACCTCATCCGGGATGTCTTCATAGAGTTTTGAGGACTCCGAAATGGGGTGTACAGCTAAGAAGTCGGCTAAAGCTTGACCCTTAACAGCCTTCTGTGGAACGAACACCATGTTGTATGGCGTTAGCAAGATCGCCCATTAAGGCTAATTGTTCGGTTCTTGAGTATCTTCTCCCTTCGGTCCAAAATGGACACCGGCTGTTTATCGTAAGACAGGTTGGTACCAACAACCAGCTCAGAATGATCGATGATATGGCTTGGGTCCGATACATACCTACGCAACTGAGATACATGAAACACATCATGCACATCTCGTAACGAAGGTGGAAGGGACAAACGATAAGCAAAATTGCCTACCCTATCGAGGATAGCAAATGGGCCTATGTATCGCGGACTCAACTTCACGCGAACGCCAAATCTAATGACCCCACGAGTAGGTAAGATCCGCAAGAACACATGGCCCCCAACAGAAAATTCTAGCGGCCTATGATGCTGGTCTGCCCAATGACAATACCGATCTTGTGCAATGTGGCTAGCCGGGAGTTCAGTGATCCTGGCTTCGTCATGAGGACTCTGAGTGGATTGACTCGAAAGATGACATGAATTGTCTGGCCCGAGACATAGTGGCGAGTCTTCTGGATGGCAAACACCAAGGCCAAGCACTCCTTTTCAACGAGGTTGTACCGGTGTTCAGCCCCGATGAGCGTTCGACTGAGGTAGTAGATCGCTTGCTCGTAGTCTGTATCGCTGTTTTGAGCCAGCAGAGCGCCCAGGGATTGATCCATGGCTCGGACGTAGAGGAGAAATGGTTTGCCGGCGACAGGTGCTACCAGGATTGGTGGGCTTGTCAAGTAAGCCTTGATGTCGTCGAAAGCCTTTTGGCACTCCTCTGTCCAGACGTAAAAGACTCCCTTCTTCATGAGCTGAGTAAAGGGTTGACATTTACCGAAAAGATTTGCTATGAACCTCCGGATGTACGCCAGACGTCCCTGTAGGCCTCGAAGTTCTCGAAGATTCTTCGGAGGGTCCATGTTGAGGATAGCTTTGGTTTTCTCGGGATCGACATGAATGCCTTTTGCCGTGATGACAAAGCCCAAGAATTTTCCGCTAGAAACCCCTAGGAAGGATTTAGCGGGGTTTATCTTGAGTTGATGTGCTCGCATGAGATCAAAGACTGTCTTCAGGTCCTGTAGGTGATCTCTTTTAAAGCGGCTCTTGACTGCGATGTCGTCAACATAGCATTCGACTGTCTTGCGAAGATGTTGATGGAAGATGGTGCTCATGGCTCGTTGGTATGTCGTACCGGCATTTTTCAAGCCGAAGGGCATTACTGTGTAGCAGAAAATGCCCTTTGGGGTCCTGAATGACGTGTGTTTTACGTCATCGGGGAACATCTTGATTTGATTGTAGCCTGAATACCCGTCCATAAAAGACATACGTTCGAAGCCACACGTGTTGTCGATCATCACATCAGTGATTGGAAGTGGGAATTCGTCCTTCGGGCAAGCAGAGTTGAGGTCTCTGAAGTCGATACAGACTCGTATCTTCCCATTCTTTTTGGTAACAGGTACGACGTTGGCTACCCAATCTGGGTGTTGCTCTTCACGGATGAAGCCGCTAGTCAAGAGTTTATCTACCTCCTGATCGATGGTGTTCATGATGTCCGGACGGAAGCACCGCTGTTGTTGCTTGATAGGCTTGGCATCAGGCAAGATATTCAACCTATGCATCGCAATCTGGGGATCAAGTTTCGGCATATCTTCGTAGCTCCAGGCGAAGACGTCGATATACTCCTTAGCCAGTTGGATTAAAGATTCTCGGTCTTCTCCTTCTAGGCTTTTGCTGATGAAGATGGGTTTGGAAGAAGACCCGTCTCTAAGGTCGATCTGCTCGACTTCATCCTCGATGGGAGGTTCACGTAATTCGAAACGAGACTCCCATTGTTGTCCCAGGCGTTGAGCCCAGGGTTCTTCTTCGAAGGGTTCCGGCGCTTGGTCTTCGCCTTCACCTTTTTGAGGCTGTGCTGACGTCATGTTAGCTGACAGCACTTTTCTAAAGACTGATCCGATACTGGTATCGGAATCCCAAGTCGATGCTTCGGACGAGTGGGAATGTTCTACGTCTTCTGCGTCTGAACTCTCTGGAGTTGATAGCGGTGTGACATAGCCTACCCCCCATCGAGTTTTGTTGTAGTAGTCTTGCGGCTTTCCTTTAGGTGTTGGAAGTCGGAGAGGGAGACGTCGACCCTTGCCGTAGTTCAGGCCTTTGTCGCTTTTCAGGTCGTAGCCCATCTTTTGGATGAGGTACTTTGCCTTATCCGTGTACTGATAGAGTTGCATTCTGCCGGCATCTGGTTCTGGCTCGAGTGGCGGGAGGTCTTGATCACGCTCGACTTTGCCGAAGATGATGGATCCTTCGTCTCGACTTCGTAGAGGGACTATGTAGCAGACTCCTTGAGACGGGACTACTCGACTTACATTATGGACGGTCGTTATTTGTGTTTGCAACGACCGTAGAGCATTATCTAATGTATACATGGCATTCCAATGCGGAAGACAAGAATAATTAAAAGACACTCTATTATTGATGAAATACGAGATTTTATCTCGTGGGATTACATTGTCTAAGGAGGGTGCATCTACATCAGCAGAGATATATTCGCCAAGCTCCTCATCTGTAAGCACTGGGTTGGATCAGGAGAGTCCACCACAGTTTTGATTTTGGGGTCTGAGAGGGTTATGTGAGCCCTCCCTGGCGTCTTGGATGACTGCGGGGGCTTGTCCTTGAGACGCACCTTCAGTGGTGCCTCAGCTGCGCCTCCAGTGATTGGTGCCTTCCCCTGTAATTTTACCACCAGGGGAGCCGATGTTTGAGGCGGCTTCCCTTTGAGGCGTATCTTCAGGGGAGCTTCAGGATTTGGTGCTTTTCCTGGTAGCTTGATGCTCATTGGGGGCACCTTCTGGG
Organism: Iris pallida; assembly: GCA_029216955.1. Taxonomy (NCBI): domain Eukaryota; kingdom Viridiplantae; phylum Streptophyta; class Magnoliopsida; order Asparagales; family Iridaceae; genus Iris; species Iris pallida. The sequence continues at coordinate 8,099,991 of JANAVB010037418.1, read as the reverse complement.
GCGGTTTGCCCTTGAGTTGGATCTTCAAAGGGGCATCGGGAGTCGTCTCAGGCTCCATGTCCTGCCCGGCTGCCGTCTCTGCCTTGTCATCAGCATCATTGGATTCCTCCTCGTCAAGTGATTTGTATAAGTCGGAATCGGTGAAGTAGGCTTCAATCCCTTTGAAAGGATCGATGTCTGTGACCTCCGTCCTGATAACGCCGTTGGTGGATACATATTTCATGCATTGGTGGAGCGTGGATGGCACCACCATGTACTCATGTAGCCATGGTCGACCAACCAGGATGTTGTAGTTGACCTCGGCATCCACCACATAACAGGTCACCTCAGTTTTGAGGTTACCGATGTGACACTTCAGTCAAATTTTGCCCAGTAGCTCGCTTTTACTAGCGTTGAAGCCACTGATGGTTGTGTTGGAGGGTGCCAGCCGGTATATTAGGATCCCCAGTGTTGATAACAGCGCCTTTGGAATGATGCTGAGAGAAGACCCCGGATCGATCTGAATCCAGTTCACCTTGACTGAACCAACATACCCTGTATAATACAGCGACCGGTTATGTCGGTGGTGCTTGAGCAGCATGTCTTGTTGGGTGAACGTTATGTTTGGGATAACTTCATCCGCACAATGACAGTGCGCACAAGTAGTTGGAAGGTCTTCAGGCTGCTTGACCTGACTGAGAAAGGATTCGGCATCCTTCAGAGCTTCACAGAGAGCTTTTCGGGAGTCTTTGGAAAGACGCAGGAGCTCGAACAAAGATAGGCGGGCAGGAGTACTGGCCAGTTGTGCCAGTATGTCGAAGTTGTGGGGCTTGGCTAGCCCCGAAGCATTTTCCTTTCATAGAGGCCTGTCGAAACAAGCCTCCACCTGCTTCTGCTTATTGGCTGCTGAGGGCTTAGACGGGCCCTCTTCCTGGACAGCAGGGCGGTGCAAGGAGGCACCACTTCGGCGACAGCTTCGCCGGGTTGGACGTTCTGTTGTGAACGCATCTGCACAGGAAGTGCCTCTTCTGTTGAAAAAGAGACCATGTGGCAAGACTTGATCTTCCTGCCTTTGGATTTGGAGGTAGGACGTACCTCCGGTTGAGTTACCTCGGAGACGAGGTCGGGATGGACCCATAGGACCTCTCCTCGAGATATGGTGAGTGGGATGAGTCCACTCACATTGTCACGGGTAGGTGGTAAGTTAACCACCTCCATTGTCGCCTTAGGGATGGGGACGACGCCATCTTGTGTGGTAGTCGACGGCAAGGTACCGAACTGGAGTGACACCACATTGGCTGACACCGTCTTCTCTTCGTAGTCGACGGAGATTACATCCGCATTAATCATGCGCTGGATGTAATTTTTGAGGACATAGCAGTCCTTGGTCGGGTGTCTGACAAACCGATGGTAGTGACAGTACCTCGGGTTGTCCACTTTTCCAACTTCATCGGGCCGCTTTGGGTCCGGTAGCTTGATCTTGTCACCCTGCTTCAGTATTTCAAAAAGTTGCAGGGTGTCTTCGTTGTTGAACGAATAAACCTCCTTGGGCCTTGGTACAAGTGGAGGCTTCTGAGTAGGCGCAGATGCACCTTTTGAGGCATTAACAGTCAATGCCTGCTTTCCCTTTGTCTCACGTCCAGGGTTGTTGGCCGTAGACCTTTTCCCCTTGTCATTAAAGGCAGGGAAGCTAACCCCCCAGAAGACGTGTATTGGCCGCCTTCTTTTCTGCGGCTTCTGCTTCGATGATCAGGGAGCTCCAAACGGGGGGAGGAGTAGAGTTGAGCCAGAGCTTGACTGCAGGCAGCATGTTCATGCTATAAGAGGAGAGGAGCTCATGTTCCGGCATGCCTGGAGGTAGTCTGAAGCAGGCATGTCGGAAGCATTCGATGAACAACCGAACCGTTTCCTTCTCCTTCTGGCGTATCTCTATGAGGGACGCCATCGTCTTGTCCTTCCCGCCGTCGTAGAAGCGGTCGAGGAAGAGGCACGTCAAATCGTCGAAGGATGATATGGAATTGTCGGAGAGGCTGCAGTACCAGTCATACGCCACTCCCTTCAATTCTCCGACAAATATGCTAGTGAGGAGCGCGTCCTCCTTCGGGAGATGTCCCGTTTGGGACTGGAAGTATGTCAGGTAGCGACGCGGAGAGTCCTTCCCGTCGTATGGCGTCAGTGTTTATGGTTTATACTTTGGAGGATAAACCACCTTGTTCCACTCGAGGGGATAGGGTTGGGGGATGCCCATCTTCTGGCGCTCCTCTTGCCTGTTCTTGGATTCGAAGCACTCCCGTAAATCCTTGATCATTTCAACCACATCCTCCGTGGAGCTGGGTGTTGGGGAAGGTGGTACCACCTGGAGTTGAGCGTTTGAGGGCTCAGACGTTCGGGGTACTTCTCGACGGTCTGTGCCTGAGGGTACCCGTTGAAGGGGTACACTCGACTCCCCATTGGCCCCTGGGTCGGGACCGGTCGAAGGCATTTGGGTCAAGGCCGACCGTATTTCAAACACCGCCTGAGTCAGTGTTTGCATAGAAGCAGAGAGGGTTTTGAGCCCACCCTCTAATGTGTCTATGCGCTGGACGATGTCCTGTGGCGGCGCATCAGACTCGACATCAACCTCAGTCACGTTCACTGTCACGATGCGACCGGGAGTGGAGGGATGAGTTGAGGCCTCACTCTCGGCCTCACTCTCATGTAGGGGAGTCGCCTCTCCTGGAGCTTCATCTTGGCCACCCCCAGCCACGTTCTGGAGGTCATTCTCGACGGGCGCATCTGCAAGGGTCTGATTACCCTCAGCTCCGTCTTGAAGGGCCTCTTCGTCTCCGGAACTCGGGTTCGCAGATGCTAGGCTACCCCCAGCTATGTTCTGGGGGATATCCTTGTCTTCAGAGGCTTCTGGGAGGCTGACTTCGCCTCGAGGATCTGCCCCAAGTGTGCTTTGGACACACTCGTCTTCGGAAGGAGGCTTGACAAGGGTCTGACTACCCCCAGCTTCTTCCAAGAACTTCTTCCCCGACCGAGTGCTTTCGAACACTCCGGAGGACGAGACAGCCGCCTTGGTTTTCCTCGGCTGGCTTTTGGATGAGGACGAGGAATTGCCAGTCGTTTTTTGGACTGATGAGGAGTTGGAGATCACGTTGCATGAAGCAAACCTTGGCTCATCTTCTGTCGACACGTTCCTCCCAAGGCGATGTCGGAGGGGTGTCGATGACTACAGCCACTAAAAGACTGACTGCCTTGGTGGTACTGCCGCCTTGCAACAGCAGTTGATGGTGACCACCGCACAAGTATGCCCCGTGAGAGGCGTATCATGCTTGTTGGTCGACTCTCCTGACCGACATTTGTGAGTGATCACGTTATGCAGGTCATTGGAGGAGAGTGCTACCTTCGCACCCCCTTCAAGCGCATGGCAAGGCCAAGCGTTGGGGTGGTCAAGTGAGTGCTGCGCCCCCTGATCTGATACCAAACAGGCATCCTGATCAGTAGTGGGGGAACCACAACATTTGTTTGTCTTGTTCGACTTGGTTGTGCACGCAGTAGATGCGCCCAAGTGAGACAAGGGTTTTGAAGGTCGGCTCGTTCTCGGTGCCGCAGCACTCGAGCTGACCCTGTACAACTTACCATCAGCAGCGCGCATGATTGTGAGCGCATGCTTCTGGCTTGTTGCTGGCATAGAACGTTTGGGACGCATGGCCCGTGCTGCCTTGGACTTCTTCGTACCAGGCCGCTGGGACGCGTAGTACTCAGAATCCAAATTCTCTTCGCCACTACAGCGAGTGAGTCTGTCAAAGACAGAGATCTTCTGTGGCGCATCAGAGACGATACACGGGGCATTGGCTGTGCCGCTGCTCCGTCGACGCATCTTCCTCGCCTGAGAGAGAGATGGCTGGGGAATATGGTTAGCCCACGTTTCCCCAAGAGATGCGCTGCATCAGCGGGCGCATCTTGGTTGCTGAGGACATCAGCAGGAAGGGAGGGATGGATTGGCGTATCCCCTTCGGTGGTGGTGCCCAAGGCGTCGACCTTTTGCACACAGACTCGGCGGGTCTTCTTTGGCTTCGACAGCCGCTTCGAAGGACTCGCACTGCCTTCAGATATGAACTCCTCATACGCCTGTTGATTGAGGCGTATGACCAGCGTCTTGTGGGATGAGCCCACCTTCACGTCGTCGACTTGCGACACAAGTTTCTCGGTGGTGGAGAAAGAAGTCCCCAGCAGAGTCGCCAGCTTGTTTACTATTAAAATTCTTTGATGTAAATTTTAATACAAACAGAATAGTATTACAATATAGGACTTAGATGTAGCCCTAGAAGTACACTTTTGTTTAATCTGGGTCCCTTGTGCCGATGGAGCGAGTGGTAATGCGTTGACTCCGTTGACGAGCTGACGACGGTTATCGGTTCTCTGAAGGTTTAGATTGCTCTGGGTGCTGGTGCTTGCTGAGAGGAGGAAGACGTTGAATGTCTGTATCTGCCTCTCTGGTGGTATGTTTGTTCGTATCTGTCTGTGTGTGTGTGGAAGAAGAAAATGATTCCTCTATTTATTGCTGGGCAGGTTGGCTGCTCATGCGCGCATATGTAGGATGTGCCGGTGCGTGGGGATGCCACGTGTTGATTGCGGATGGAGGCGCATGGACGATGCGTCCTGATCGAGGGGTTGACTTCTTCATACTGCTGTTGTGAGCCGGCACGTAGCAGAGGAGAAGATCTTTCTGTTGCTGAGATCTTGGATGAGTTGAGTCAAAGGACAGGTGTCAACGACCCATGGCTCGGGGATCTCGGATTTGGTAGGGAATGATCTGGTAGGATGCGCCTAGGATTGGGCGCATGGGGAGACTTTGGCTCGTAACCTTTAGGAGTCACGAACCATTCTGGGCGTATGGCTTTTGAGGCGCATGCAGGCGACTTTCCTTCTGTCTTTTGGGATCAGAGAGCAGTCTAGGGCGCATGGCTTTTGAGGCACATGCGGAGCTTCAGATGGATACTTTCCTTCTGTCTTTTTGGATCAGAGAGCAGTCTGGGGCGTATGGCTTTTGAGGCGTATGCAGGTTTGGGCGCGTGGCCGCGGAGGCGCATGCGGGTGGTTGAGTGGCCACGTGGCAGTAGCCGTCAGAGTAAAGTCATGATGATGCTGACGTTGCCGACGCTTCATCTTCTGAAAAAGCTGCCGACCGTTCAGGCTTTGGAAGATGTGCTGCCAACTCTGTCAGTTCAGCATTTAATGTTTGTGACATTCGATGGACAGCTGAGGGGGCGCGTCGATTGACGTTCCACTGGGTATGGGGGCTCATCCTCTGTGATGCGCTTGGCTCTGAAGGGCGCATCTGTGTGATGCACCTGAAGTCGAAGGGCGCTTGCGGCTGTTTCGTTCCTTGAGTGCTTTAAATAGCCGTTTGGCTGAATTCGAGGCGTCCGATTCATCCATTAAATGCAAGTTCATTGCTCAGAATTCGGAGAGCCATCCACTTGGCGCGTGGGTTTGATCTGCCCGGCCTATAAATAGTGGCATGGAGAGAGGGTTTGCTTCTCGTTCTCTCACGTACTTCCAATCATGTACTTGGATACTCGAGTGCATTCTGTTGACGAAGTGCTCCCGAGGGTGAAGATGAGACACCATGTCGTCGTTGCTGCACTTGAAGGTGACTGTTACATCCAAAAGACGGAGTCGAGGGCTTCCGAGGCAGACGGAAGGTGCCTGTTGCATCCAAAGATAGGGATGCTCGGGCCTCGTCTCCGTTGTTCCGGAAGAGCCGTAGATCGGAATGGCGGTGCTAGGCTCTTTCTTCCTTCAAAGTGGGTGTCGCCTACTCTGGTTGTGTTGAAAGCTGCTCCTTTAGCCGTGTTTTGATTACGGTCTTCCTTGGTCTTTGGAGGCTCTTTCGGAGCCTCCCCTGGCCACAGATTTGCGGTGCTCTTCACTTCCTCGGTTCCAGCCAGAGGGTTAAATGCTTTATTAGTCGAAGCATTTATCAGGTGAGCCTGGCTGGAAGAGCGGCACATAACTGGGCTGCTGAAGGGATGCACATAATTGGGGATGCACATAACTGAGCTGCTGAAGGAATGCGCCTTGCTGAGGACGCATGGTGGGATACGCCCGATTGAAGGCGCATGGTGATTGCTGTGTCTGACTGGAGGCGCATGATGGCTGCTGCGCCTGACGGGAGACGCATGGTGACTGCTGCACCTGCGTGGGGGCGCATGGTGGCTGCTGGCCGTAGACTTAGGATCTTTCCTTCGTAGAAGTTTTTCCTTTGTACAGCCTTCTCTCAACATATAATAGACTTTTATCTGTGAAATAAGAAGTTCTCTTTCCATGTCTATATTTGTTGCTTTTGCTGTGGAGTATTTTGTCCAAGCTCTGGCGTATGTAGTGTCCGGCGCATGGGCTTTCTGGTTGTGAAATTTCATGCTTCTACAGAGTTGATGGAACAATGTTATGTTCATGGAGGAAAGGTCTTCCCAGAAGAGCGTTGTAAAAACAACCATGATTGTCGATGATATAAAAGGTCACCTTTGTGCGAAGATTGCCTATTTGGAGTTTTAAGCGGATCTTGCCCAAAGGTTCACTCCTTCCTTGGTTGATTCCTAAAATAGTGATGATTGTGCTTGAAAGACTATGAACTGGTATCTTCAATGCGTCCAACATCGTCTTTGGCATGATGCTGAGAGCAGATCCTGGATCTATCAGGATACGATCGACTTTCATCGAATCGACATACCCTGTATAGTAAAGAGGACGATCTTGTCTATTATCCTCCAGTAGCATATCATCCTGAGTGAAAGTGATGTTTGGAATCAACTCTAATACGCTGTGACAATGACGACAAGAGACCGGTTCTGCTTTCGGCTTTTTGAGAAGAGTTAGGCAAGTTTCAGCCTGCATCAAGGCTTCACTTAAAGTTTCTCGAGTCTCTTTAGAAAGGCGCAAGAGCTCGAAGATTGATAGCCTAGCCGGTGTATTGGCTAGTTGAGCCAATATATCAAAGTTGTACGGCTTCTCAAGTCCTGTAGGAGATGATTTCTTCAGGGGCTTATCAAAGTGGACTTGTTGCTTGCCTTTGTCAGCAACCACCGGTTTGGGAGGAATAGGTACTACAACTGGTGAAGACGTAGAAGGGACCTCTTCAGTGGAAGCAGGTTGTGCTGGAGTAGGTTCAGAAGAAGAGGCAGGATCCTCTTGAGCTTCAGAATAATCTTTCAAATAGGCTTTCCCTGATCTGGTGCCTAGCAGAATTTTTTCGTCAACTATGGGGTCAAAAGACACCATGTTGCAAGTCTTTGTCTTGCCTTTAGAACGACCTTTCTTCTTAAAGAAGAGGAAACCTTAAACTCTGGAACAAGGTTGGGATGAATCCACATAATTTTGCCGTTGTCAAGAGACAAGAGAACGAGACCTTCATTTGGTGGAGGTGGAAGATTCTCAATCTCTAGAGTAGCCTTTGGAATAGGAACGACACCGTGCTGTACCATATGCGGAGGAAAGTCACCAAACTGGATCGAAACCATGTTTGCAGTCACGGTCTTCTCGTCTTGTTGCAGAGTAACGACACCAGCATTGACAAGCTCTTGAATTTTGCCCTTGAGCACGTAGCATGCTCGAGTGGGGTGTCCAATGAACCTGTGGTAGACACAATATTTAGGATGATCTGTCTTACCGACTTCATCAGGTTTCTTTGGGTCTGGGAGCTGAATCTTGTTGCTTTTGAGTAAGCAATCAAAGATGCTTGCAGTGTCATTCTCGTCGAAGGAATATTCTACTTTTGGACGAGGTTCTCTCGGTGGAGGTGCAGAAGGAGTAGAAGTGGATGTAGGTGGAGCCACATTGACAGCCAAAGATTCTTTATTCTTGTTCAGATTGATGTTCAAAGTCTCTTTTGTTTTGCGATTGTTCTGGCGGTTGCCACCACCTGATGTCTGGTGTTCATCTCGATCGGGGTTAGACATTTGTACCCCCAATTGCTTGAATTTTTCAGCACTCACTTCTGCAGCTTTGGCGTTGATAATGAATGAGGGCCAATCTTGGAACTGGGTAGATCCTGTCCACATATTGATGATAGGCAAAAGATTTGCTCTACAAGTATCAATAGTGACAGCAGCTGGAGTCCCGGGAGGCATCTTCAAGGCTTCACGGCGGAACCGTTCGATGAAACTCTCAGCAGTTTCATTGTGTTTCTGTTTGATTTTGTTGAGAGCCGACATAGTCATGTCGTTAAATCCTTCATAGAACCGTTCCAGGAAGATTTGCTTGAGACCTGAGAAGGAAGTGATACAGCCATCGGGCAAACTTCTGTACCAGTCATATGCTGTACCGGCTAAACAACCGACGAACACTCTGGTAAGAAGAGCGTCATTTGGCTGGAGTTGAGCGGTCATTACCTCAAAATGATTGATGAACTGACTAGAAGAAGTACTGTCGTCAAACAAAAAGATCGTTGTGATCTTGTACTTTGGTGGGAACGGAACTTCTTTCCATTCAACTGGATAAGGCTGTTTGATCCCCAATCTTTGCAAGTTGTCTTTCTCTTTGAAAGCTTCGAACTGGGTTCGCAAGAGTTTGACAGCTTCATTGGCGTCTTTAAACGAGGAAGAAGGAGCAAGTTGAGTTAGAGTGGTAGGCGGAGGAACAGCATTGTAAGCACTACCCCCAGCTCCTGACTGACTAGGTGTAGTTTGAACTTGTACTTGTACAGGAGGCATTTGAGGAGACACTACCCCCAGCCCAGTATTGGCAGGTACTGAAGGTGCTATGATCTCTGGACTCACAGCAGGTACAGTTGGTGGTGTGGCATGCTGTGCTACTATGATAGAATGCATACTAGCAACCATTTCAGCCATAGTTTTTAGCTTGTCTTCTAGTGCAGCGATTTGCTGTTCTTGATTTGTAGAAGTTGAAGCATCTGGATCTTCATTGACAACATAAGCTGTCACTTCTCTTGGTACAGTGGAAGACACTGTTTGTTCAAAGCTTTTACTATATGCATCATAGTTGGAGAAAGAGTTGTCTCCTGACTGAGAAGTAGGAAGATAACCTGAAGAGTTTTGAGGAAGATTCCTTTGACCGATTGTATCTCGGCTTCGAGAATGGGTATATCGAAACACTCCTTCAGAAGATTCTTGGAGTAATTCTAAATACCGTTGGCTTGGTTTACGAGGTTTGCCATGCTTAGAGCATTTTCTACCCCCAGTGTCTCGGAAAGTCATGTTGACAGAAGCGTATAAGACTTCATCTTCATCCTTAGACATCGGTTCAGATTTAGCAAAAGTCAAACGATCAAAGACATATTGCTTTGTTGTTTGACAACAACATTAGATGAAGACTTTGTGATTGCAATGATGATGAGATGGTCGAACTGGAGGTGTTGAGACATTGTCCCGCTTTTGTCTGAGATGTTCTCGGAGATCGGGAACAACAGCAGGATGAGAAAAACACTGAGGGATTTGTTCTTTAATAATGTTCGGAACATGATTCCGATTCTTCAAATGTTTAGTCCCTTGAGTGTACAGGGAAGTGCTTATTTCATTGGCATAAGTGTCAGGATTTTTAACCCTGGAGATTTGTTTTTGATGATGTTTGGTCTTCAACATTGACTGTTTGCGTTTCACCGAAGTGGATCTGTTGAGATAAGTCTTTAGATCTGCAAACTCACCCCCAGGGGTTTCTGTTTGAGACACCAGCAGTTTTCCCTACCTAGAACAGGAAATCTTGAGAGTTGGGATGTCCTGGAATTCTGTTACCAGGGTAGGCAGAATACCTCTTTAGTCAATACAAGTTCTCTTGTCATAAAGGAAAGAAGAATTCTTGTTTGAAAGAGTTCTAATACTGATTGGTGCCGAGGCACGTTCAGATTGATCTTCTTCAGTAAAAACTGAAAAAGATTGAGAAAAGACCAAAGGGTCTTTTCCTTTGTTTTGTGAAGAAGGGTTAGCTAAAGAGCATTTTCCTCCATCGTCTTCCAAGTCATGAGACAAGGAAGTTTGAGAAAAGACCAACGGGCCTTTTTCTTTGTTTCGAAGAGGAAAAGGAATAGCCAAAGGACTACCCCCAGTAGATTGCTCAGGAGCAACAGTGTGTTTGGGAAGAGGAGCAGAGTCTTTTCTCTTGTTATGGGAAGAAGAGAGTTTAGCCAAAAGGCTGTCACTCTTGGATTGCACAAGAGCAATTTGTGCATGAATAGATGGCGCACTGGTTTTGGCCACAGAAACTGTGGTTTGCGCATCAGGAGTTCTTGCTACAGAGTGCTTAGAGTGGACTCTAGATGCTGGAGCATTGGTTTGCGCAGACATATTGGCAGCCAATTGCGCCAAAGGCATAGGAGTCTTGTACTTGGCTAAGGCAGCATATGAAGTCTTCTGTGTACTGGCAACAACAGATTGTGCAGCAGTAGCAGAGACAGATTGTGCAGCAGGTTTGATGATAGAAGCTTTGGACTGTGCAGCAGTAGTCTTTGGGACCCATACTGGGCGCACTTTGCTTGTGGCAGAAGTGGTTGCAGTGCGAGGAGTGGTCTTGGAGTTGATCATAGCCTCGTAGGCTGTCTGGTTGATCTTTACAACCAGTGTCTTCTGCGTCTTTTGGATAGACGCTACGTCACATTGAGTTGTCACTTCCTCGTCGGAGGAGAAAGTCGTCCCCAGCAGAGTCGCCATTTTGTTTGCAAAAACAAAAGTGTAGAACTTTATTGATACAAACTTTGTAAAAGATTACAATTTGAATTCGGGGAATGGTACAACTGTAGGAATCCAATCTAGATGACGATTGCTTTATCCCTTGGACGATGTGAACTCTGAAGACGAAGCCTTTGAAGTTGAAGACAACTCTGGAATTGAAGGCAAAAAGCCTTGGAAATTGAAGGCAAAAGCCTCGGAAGAATGCAGCAGCACTTGGGCAAGAACTCCTGGACTCTCTGATTTCTCTATGATCTGATCTCTGATCTCTGATTCTTGATCTTCTTGAATGGAGACTTGAAACTCTATTTATAGAGTTCTGAGAAATAACTAACTTTTAGTTATTCTGGACTACGCATGATGGATTGTGCAGCAGTTGGATTGTGCAACAATAGACTGCGCAAGCAGTTGCTGGATCATGGGCCAACTATCTTGGACACATGGCATCATTTGATTGAAATGTGCATGATTGTGCATAGACGGTTGCCACGTAATGAGCAATCGATGGCATGAATGCCACGTGTATTTTGTTATTTGTGTTGATAGAACGCGCACACTGAATTACGCTGACTTTGGATTGCGCAGACTTGGACTGCGCAGGAATGGAGTGCGCTGCCAGCTGTCAACCATTCTCGAGCGCTGTGCGGCACAAAAAATGAACAGCCTCCTCGTTCTTCATGCTGTCATCTGTCAGGAAGATTTGATTGTGTCAGGTAATGATAATTTTTGCCACGTCAGCCTGCGCGCTTGGGAGTGTGCGCAGTCTAGCGTGCGCAATATGAAGAATGCACAATCTGATGTCTGCGCAGTTCATCTGAAAGTTGTATTTCTTGATTTTCTGACTTTGTTGATATGTGCAACTTGATTTTTTAGGACCTACAACACCCTCAACCGAACTCGGGCCGAATTCGGTCAGAGCTCTGGCCGAATTCGCCTAGGGTTCTTTATAGTTGATTTTTGCCATTCTTTTTCATTGTCTCATTTCAAATATTTAATTCAAAGATTAGTCATTTCAACTTCAATTAACATAATTAATATTATTTTATAGATTAAATGTCGTTACACAGCGACTGTTTCAGATTAGCTGTAGGAGTACTGTCCCAGCTGGCGGAGGTTCACCGGGGAACTCTTAAGTACCGCTTCGCTTCAACCGTAGTTGTGGTGACAGACAGACTCTTTATTGGCTTGTCTCTAACACAGTTTTTGCGTAATGATATATAATCATAAAGCAAAATTAATTAATATTATTGACGTCCAAAATTCCTAATTTTTGACGTAAATAATTGAAATGATCTTCCGCTAGAGGTTTAGTGAAGATGTGAGCTAGTTGATTTTCAGTATCTATGTACACAAGGTATATATCTCCATTTTGATGATGATCTCTAAGAAAATGATGTCTAATCTCGATATGTTTAGTACGAGAATGACATACAGGATTCTTAGTCAAATTAATAGTGCTCGTGTTATCACAGAAAATGGGAATATGTGTATAAAATAAATCATAGTCTTCCAAGGTTTGTTTCATCCATAAAATCTGAGCACAACAACGTCCTGCGGCGATATACTCAGCCTCTGTTATTGATAGGGCTACAAAATTTTGCTTTTTACTAAACCATGAGACTAAAGCTTTGCCTAAGAAATGACATGTGCCACTGGTACTTTTTCTATAAACTTTGCATCCAGCAAAATCTGCATCCGAATAACCAGTAAGGTTAAAGGACTTAGTTTTGGGATACCACAAGCCAACAGAAGAAGTGTCCTTAAGGTATCGAAAGATACGCTTAACTGCGCACAGATGTGTTTTCTTTGGATTAGCTTGAAAACGTGCACACAGGTAAACACTAAACATAATATCTGGACGACTAACAGTTAAATAAAGTAAACTACCGATCATACCTCGATACTTACGTGTGTCGACCGGCTTGCCTTGTTCATCAATATCAAGTTTTGTTGAAGTTGCCATCGGAGTGCCAATAGGTTTGACATTGTCCAGATCGAACTTCTTTAGCAAATCTTTTGTGTACTTGGCTTGATTTATGAACGTCCCATTGTCAGTTTGTTTGATTTGCAGTCCGAGAAAGAATTTCAGCTCTCCCATTATGCTAATTTCAAACTCATTCTGTATACACTTAGAAAATTCTTGACACAGAGATTCATTAGTAGATCCAAATATGATATCATCTACATAGACTTGTATTAAAAGAAGCTTACCATTAAAGGACTTAATAAAAAGTGTAGTGTCAACCTTGCCTTTTGAAAAATCGTTGTCAAGTAGAAAAGAGCTTAGACGATCATACCAAGCACGAGGGGCTTATTTCAAACCGTATAAAGCTTTCTTCAACTTGAAAACATGATCAGGGTTTTTAAAATCTGTGAAACCTGAAGGTTGTGCTACAAAAACTTCTTCTTTTATAAAACTATTTAAAAAAGCACTCTTGACATCCATTTGAAATAATTTAAAATTATGAAAACATACAAATGCACATAACATGTGAATGGATTCTAATCTCGCAACTGGGGCATAAGTCTCATCGTAGTCGATACCTTCTTCTTGATTGTATCCTTGAGCTACGAGTCGAGCCTTATTACGAGTTACTAAACCATTCTCATTCAGTTTATTTCGGAATACCCAATGGGTGCCAAGGACCGGACGATCAATAGGCTTGGGAACAAGTTCCCAAACTTGATTCCGTTCAAATTGGTTTAATTCCTCTTGCATAGCATCTATCCAAAAATTATCACTACATGCTTCATCAATGGATTGGGTTCTAGCTGTAAAATAAATGCAACACTAGAAACAATATCTCTACTGGATGTACGAGTACTTACACCTTTGGTAATGTTACCAATTACCAAATCCTTTAGATGATTAGCTGTAAATTTTAATCTTTTCGACAGACTCTGAAGGTAGCTGGTTCCTGGATCTTCTCTAGGAGGATCAGCTAGTACCGAGCTTGGTTGAGAATCAGCTGTTGTTGAGCTTGGTACAGTTGGATCTTCATCATTGTCATCGATAGTCATTTGATTCAGTTCATCAAAAGTGACGTTGATTGACTCTTCGATGATCATGGTTCGTTTGTTGAAGACTCTGTATCCTTTGCTCTTGGCCACATAACCTAAAAATATACCTTCATCGGCCTTTTCGTCAAACTTTCCCAAATTGTCTTTTGTATTAAGAATAAAACATTTACAACCAAATATTCTAAAATATGAAACAGATGGAATTCTATCAAACCATAACTCAAATCGAGTCTTCTTCGATTTGGGTCGAATTAGAACTCTATTAAGAACAAAGCAAGCTGTATTGACAGCTTCAGCCCAGAAATATTTGGGTAGACTAAATTGGTTTAACATTACTCTGGCCATTTCGGTTAGAGTTCTGTTCTTACGTTCCACAACTCTATTTTGTTGTGGAGTCCTAGGGCAGGAGAACTCGTGTATGAAATCGTATGTGTCACAAAATTGCTCAAAATCTGCATTCTCGAATTCGCCTCCATGATCGCTTCTGATTCGAGTGATCATGTAACTTTTTTCATTTTGTACTTTCTTGTAAAAGGCGACAAATTCGGATAATGCATCATTCTTGCGTGTCAAAAAATATATCCACGTGTATCTAGAGAAATCATCTACTATTACAAAAGCATACAATTTACCTCCGAGGCTAGCAACTCTGCTAGGACCGAATAAGTCCATGTGTAGCAATTGTAGAGGTCTAGTAGTACATACTGCGTTTACAGATTTGAATGTGGATCTGGTAGCTTTGTTCTTTTTACATTGACTGCATACCGAATCCTTCTTGAATGTAATATCCGGTAAACCGCGTACTAGCTTCTTTGTGGATAATCTTGATATTGTGTCCATATTTGCGTGACCGAGTCTCATATGCCACAGATGACTCTTATCGCTTTTAGTCATTAAGCATCTACCTGAAATGTTAGTTTCTTCCAACAAATAGAAAACATATATGTTGTCTTCCCTGATACCTTCAAAGATAGTATTACCAGTTGAGCTATCAATTATAATACATTTGTCTTTGCCAAAGTTGAGGCCATAACCATGATCAGCCAAATGACTTATGCTGAGTAGATTATGTTTCAACTCGGTAACCAGACAGACATCCTTAATCACAGGATAGGAAGACTTACCAACATCACCGATACCAATAATATACCCTTTCAAGTTATTACCGAAGGAAACATAGCCTTCCTTCTTTTTCTTCGACAGTGTTGCAAATAGTGTAGCGACACCGGTCATATGCCGTGAGCAACCGCTGTCGAGGATCCATTTGCTTCTAGCATGTGAAAGGTGTTCCACCTACAAAATAGTTTACAGATGAAACTTTTGGTACCCATTTCTTGTAGGGTCATAAAATGTTAGCTTTTGGTATCCAAGCATAAACATTTAAATCAACAAGCTTTCTAATTCTACATGCAGATGAAATATGACCAATGAGGCCACAATAATGACAATGTGTATGTCGAGTGTTGAAAGCTGAGTGGTGTGCATGGTTGGTAGGTTTAGGTTTTCTAGTATAGAAGAAAGCATGCCTATAATCTTGTTTGGGCTTAACCTTTTGGGGTAAAGGTTTTATATGGTTAGGTCTGACAGTGTTTGGCTTGGGAATGTTCTAATTTTTCGGTAAGTGACACGTGTTAGGGAAGGAAGCAGCAGGCTCAGGCTGTTTTCCTAACCTAATTTCCAATCTTTTGGAAGTGTCATACAACTTAGTATAATCAGAAGTGAGTGTTTCCATTCTGATTTGTGCACTTTGAAGACTTTTCTTCTCTTTAGAAAGTTCTTCCTTGAGTTGGTCAATAACTTTGTCTTTCTCTTCAGATGACTTGGTAGTCTCGTGTAATAAGAGCTTTATAGAAGAAAGCTCACCAGACTCACTAACATTATTTCTAACCTCAGCTAGTAGGTCGGTAAGTCTACCTATTTCACCTTTGTACTCTTTGAGTACCTTCTTAGAGGTCTGATACTTGCTACGCAGTTTCCTGTAATCAGTCATCAGGTCACTGAAGGCATCTCCTAATTGCTCAAAGGTGAAGTCATCATAAGTATCAACTACAGGTTCAGTGGGTACCTGATCGGATGCCATAAAGCATACGTTTGCAGCGTCTTCTGATTGTTCGTCTTCTGAGTCGCTTGCTTCACTTTCATGCCATATGCTAGTATTGGCATATCTCCTAGATATTGATTTCTTCAGGTTCCCTTTTTCATACCTGTTGCTCTTCTTGCTTGATGATGAGTTTGTAGGACAATCCTTCTTCATATGTCCCTTCTTCTTGCAACCATAGCAGACAGCATCTTCTTGATACCAGTTGTTGCTGTTGTTTTCTTTGACTCTCTTCTCATGTCTCATGAATCTTTTGAACTTTCTTGCTAGGAGTGCTTGATCTTCAGCGTCAGATCCACTGCTGTCTGAATCACCTTCAGCAGCTTTTCTGTGCTGAGCCTTGAAAGCGATCATCTTCTCCTTTGGTGCAGGCTCTTCAAAATCTTGTAGCTCCAGTTCATGAGTGGGTAGCTTACCCATGAGTACTTCGAGTGTCATCGTAGTGAGGTCGTTTTCTTCAATAATAGCAGTAGCCTTTGGAATCCAGTTCTTGGTGAGAGCTCGCAGGAGTTTGCGAATCTTTTCATGGTTACTGTAATCTTTGCCTAAGGAGGACAAAGGATTTACAATATCCAAGAATCTCTCGAACATTTGTGTAACTGTTTCGTTAGGCTTCATCTTGAACGCCTCGCACTCTTGAGTAAGTCTGCTGACCTTTGATTCCTTGACTTGAGTCGTGCCTTCATGTGTAACTTCAAGTAGCTTCCATACACCATTAGCAGTTGTGCAGATAGACACCCTGTTAAATTCAGTTCTGTCTAAAGCACAAAATAGAGCGTTAATAGCACGTGCGTCAAGACTGGCCTTTTTCTTTTCCTCCTCTGTATAACTGCTATGGGGTTTTTCAACCAATACTCCATCGACAGTTATACGAGGTGGCTTTTGATAGCCATCAAGAACAATAGACCACAAATCAAAGTCAAGAGATTTCAAGAAGAAACTCATCCGTGTTTTCCAATATGTATAATTCGTACCATCAAACAGTGGGGGTCTGTTTTTGGCCTGGCCTTCACTTGTGAATTTCACAGATGCCATGTGTAGTACTGTGATCTAAAGAACAATGAATAAATAATTGCACTGTTACCTTGCTATACCTGTAACACCCGCTCTGATACCAATTGTAGGAACGAAATAGTAAAGCGTAATACTCTAGAGGGGGGTGAATAGAGTTGGCAGCGGAATAATGCTAATTAAAAATGTTAGCAGCACAATCACAGAATATTAATCACAACTAAAATAAAGTAAAGGCAGAGTTAAGAGAGCAAACGCAAAGACAGCGATGTACACTGGTTTTCCTCTGTTGAGGACTAATCCAGTCGGTAGAACTCTTGCTACCAGTTGAATCCACTTTTGGGAAAACTGCAAGTTTTCTTACGAAGTCCTTGCAACTTCTACAATGCGAGCTTCGATACGAAGAACTCGTCCAAGTTCAATTTGAAGAGGCATTCTTCTATCAAGCCTTCTGATTACAATCTCTCAGAAACTTCTAGACCGTACCGCACTGGCAAATCGACTAGAGGATTGTAATTGGCTTGGGATCTGAAATTTAAAGCTCAAAAAAACTCTTTGAAAGACTGAAAGCTTTAGATAGAGAGAAGATTGAAAGTGAATGAGTGAGTTGAAATGATCGAAATCCTTCTCTATTTATAGGTGTTCCAAAGGCAGACTTCTGACAGAATTCGGGCAGAATTCGGGCAAAACTCTATGAGCAAATCTCGGTCAAATCCGCAACTGCAGGAGGACCAAGTAACAAGGATTCAAAATCACAATGGCCACCAACCGAACTCTGGCCGAACTCGGCCCGAGTTCTGTCAGGGTTTAGTTAGGGTTTTAAAAAGCTTTTTGGTGATTTTTGAAAACCTTTTTGAAAACCTTTTTGTAAACCTTTTTGAGAGGTCATTTTAAAAACATTTTGAACTCATTTAAGGGTAGCCTATTTTCCAGTACGACTCGGTGTACAACATATTCCTAGACTCAAATAAAATAAAAAATACATTGCATAAGGAATTACAGACTCGAGTAGGCAAACAGATCTTCGGTCTTGAATTCAGTGGATAGCCATTCTTGATCATGTCCAAGTGTCCGAGATGTCCCGACTAGCTTCGTATATCCAGATAGAGTTTGATCGATTATTAAAATCAGGTTGACCATATGACCAATGGGCCAACAATTAGGACATAACTTGGCCAGCTGATACGACCTAGAGTGAGCAGCCCAATTTAATGGACTCACTTAGGCGTACTACGCTGTAATTGTAACTATACTACACAAGCAAGTGGTAACATCTAGATCTCATCCACGGGAACAAAGAAAGTAATGCTGAAATATAAAACTGGAAATAACATGGAGTCTGAAATAAATACAACTGAATAGTCTGGTGGGTACAAGCCCATGGAGTACAACACTGAATAAAAATACTGAAAGTAGAAAGATAACTAGTCACGAGCATCGACTAACTAGATAATGATGCTCATAATCTAAACAACACCATACCCTGAGTCAAGGAAACTCCTTAGGAAGCACCTCGTCGTCTTCTGCAGCAAGTCCTGTCTCAAGTTCCGGTTCGTACCCAGTCAACTGCAAGTGCTCGTCTAAATCTGGAAAGCAACCAGGTCCTCAGGAGACATAGCAAGATATAGAGGAAACATGCCATAAGGTAAATACTGAATAACTGTAAAAGATAAGATAAACAGCTAAGTGAATGCACTTTGAAGACAACCCTAGTACGTATGGGTAGGAAATAAGGATTTGGCGTCGAAGCATAGGTCGACGTCAGATCACGATCCGAAGCCCCACCGGGTAACACTGGACCTACAAGGGCCCTTACTGAATGTTGTCTGTCCCATACGCCTACTAATTGTCTTCCCCTGTCCCTCGGAATGTAGAAGTCGTATCCGCCACTTGAACATTCCGACTCTGTAACCCCTCTTCCCGAAATTCGATAATATATTTTATTTATTTATTTGAATTAATAGTGATTTTTAGAATTTTTTTATAAATAATTACTTAGTTAATTATTACGGTAGATGACTTTAACCATGGTGGAGTTTTGGAGTACAAGGTGACTAGAAATCGTGGCACGGATAGTGCAATGGCGTGCTTTGACTAGTGTATCCTGGCAGGGAAGGCTGAGCCATAGTGATGTCCTAACTAGGAAAACCGGGCTAAGTTACGACCTAACCCTTACCGAAGATTTATTTAATTATTAATTATATTATTGATTTTAGGGAAACCGGTTATACCATTTTAGCCCGAACTGAGCCCAAGCCCATGTAGTCATGCGGCACGTCCAATGACATTCGTGGCGATGTAAATTGGTATGAGTGTGTTGTATTTCGTTTTAATAATTTAATAAATATTTTATAAGTATTCATAATTAAATATTATAATTATCATTATTAATTGTATTCAGTGACAATTGTATAAAGCAGGTCCTTGTATATTTTGGGATTATTAGATTGTACGTAATGGTATATACACCATTATTGAGTTATTGAATTTCATTATTATTATTATTATTATTATTATTAATAGTATTGAGGTTATTATTATATAATAATATTTTATTATTATGGGTTACATTATTATTGTCAAATAAGTGTTATATGTATATATTTGTATTATATAAATAAGCCCTACACTAGGGACAAATGCTATGGGGATTATTTGGGTTTTACCGAGATTATATATAAGCATATATATATATTTATATATATATATATATATATATATATTTTATATATATATATATATATATATATATATATATATATATATATATATATATATATATATATAAGGATATATATATAAATATAAATATAATAGAATAAAATATAGATATAATAGAAAAAGCTTTATTTGTAAATCTATATTTGCTAATGGCCTCCAGGGACCGGGATGCGAATACCGAAAGGTATGGAGACTTTGGTGGAAAATTTCCCTTGTGGGCTACTATTCCCCGTAGCCCAACCGAGAGCACCGTACGGATTACTCAATAGCCGCGTATACATATAGATGAGGAGATCGAGTGAATCGTAAAAAAAAAAAATTCTAAACCCTAACCCACGCCGACCCCCTTCCCTGGGTGCACACCCCAGTCATCGCGCGCCGCCGCGGCAGCGCTGCAGAGTCAACGGTAGGCTGCGCGCGCATAGAGAACCGAGAAGCAAGGGCAGCAGCACGGTATCGCGGGACCAACTTCGCAGTAACTTTCCATCGCGCTCGGTCGACCAATGGTCGAACCGTTTTGGCAGGTAATTCGACAAACTATACAACTGTAATTCCCATCAGTTAGGTTGATTTTAGATAACCTCTATTGCTTGAAAAATCGAACCCACGTTCGATGAAAAACTGTCGAAACATGACAGATTTTCTAGTCCAAGAGCCCATTTTAGAAGGAAGAATTTGGACAGTTTATTAAACAACTTTAGGATCTGCTTAAAGAGATTCATAAACAACATATACAAGATGAAAACCCAACTTATGGAGTTTGATTTCGTCGACTGTACGTCGAGAAATCAGATTCCAAAGATTAGGAAAAATCTGTTTTAAAATATTAAAAATATTGAAAAACTCTTCGATACGACGTGCGTCCCGCCAATCCGGGCGACGTGGTCGCGAACCGAAAGTATCAAAAGGTGCGTAACGGCTTCGTGGACGTGTGTGCTTTGACGGAATTCAAATTGGTCGCATGTGCGCGACGAATTTGATGCGTATCCGTCGAAATTCACCGTATCGACCTCTGTGCAAATTCCCTAATTAATTTGTGCACGCTCGTCAGATCGAGACGAAACTTACGCCAACAGGACTGTATTATTTTTCTGGTCCTGTATGCCAAGTTTGGTCTGATTCCGAGACAGTTGATTGGATCACCGTTTTGTGGGCCCCACGGTCCGACTCGACGGGTAATTTTGTGCACGGTCCGCTGGAATCCAACTCTGGACATACGGTTAGGTTTGTATCAGAAAACTATATCCGTAGACATGTAGTTTGACGACTTTAGAGACCGTTGACTCTGGCACGCTTTTCGGTGCAAAGTGGGTCCAACGGCGGACACCGTTTTGGGCCAAAATTACCGTTTTGCTCTGTGTCCAGAAGTGGACTCAAGGACAAGCAATCCTAGCTAATTTGACTATTCTGAGAACATTGGTAATGTCTATTTCAGTATCTGGAGACTGTTGTACGAGTTTTGACTATTGTGGCACATCGAGTGGTTTGGATTATCGGTTTCACCAGCAAAGGACCACATGCGAGTACAGTTTATTGTTTGTTTTCAGTATTGATCTTTACTATACATCAGTGTTTAGTCGATAGATATGTGATTTTAGTTTTTATGTTGATTTATTTCTTTGTGGTGTCGGGGGAAGTGAAGTACTAACGATGTGTGATCTGACCTTAGACCGTGTAGACCGTATTTATTATTGTATTTATTTCTTGTAGACCGTGTAACTTTAGATCGTATAGACCATGATTATTATTGCATTTAAACTGTGTAGTTCGTGATTATTATTAATTTGTAGACAGTGTTTCTTTATTGCAATATTTTCTGTAGACCGCGTAACTGTAGACCGTGTAACTTTAGATCGTGTAGACCGTATCACATAATTATCCCGAGACTGATCACATATCAAAGGTACTTCAGCCGATCAGTTGGTGGGTATTTTATTGTATTTCAATTTCTATTCTTGGTACTTAATTTTATTCTGTCTTTCTTTATTTATTTTATGAATCATATGTCTAAAGGCTAACCTCTATAGTATAGTTATTTTCATATATTGAAACTACATTCAGTGAATTGTACTCGTAGGACAAATCGAGAGAGAGCGCACCAACGATATCAACTTTGTGGAAGCAACATTCAGAGTTCGCGAAAACATCAGAGTTAAAGAATTCAATCGATAATCCAAGGACGTAAAGCCGTGCTCTGATACCATTATGTCACACCCCGTTCCCGTAGGAGCGATCGTCCTCGCTAAGGCGTGATGCCGCACGAGCCTAGATTGCGCTCGTGCAAGGCGGGTTCCATAACGGCCGATTATAGTGGCGGCGACGGGGTCGTCACACAGAAGTTCCGAGCAGAGACATTGAACACGCAGCAGAAATTTAGAACAAAACACAAGCTATCCAAAAGAAGCTCTTTATTGATATCAAAATAATGGTTACATTGGGGGCGCAAGGCCGAGATTACAATCACTCAATATCCACTCGTCTCACATTACAAATCACTCTGCTCTCTTTCATCTCTCGATTACAATGGTTGAGCCAGCGGCAGCTTTGGAAGGCGATGTCCATACATTATGTCCCGTATAAGTCTTTGATCCATGCGGCCGCACGCTTCGAATCGCCAAGGAACTCAATGCCTCGACGCATCCAAGCGAGCTCCGCGCCACGAGCTTCTACCTGTGCCTGCACATGGAAATTGTGTGGGTGTCAGTACTCAACTGTACAGGTGGAGTGAGCTCCTCGTCCACCCATACAAAACCAACACGTTTATTTTACTTTGTGCAATACAAGCCCCCTTTTACGATTGTCTTTCTAGTCTTGCCTTAGGATCGATTTTAGGAACGACGCTCGGCCTATTTAGTGTCTTTAGACGATCTCCGTGCCTTGCACTAATAACATACTCATACTTTGCCTCTAGACCTTTCTCGTTCTAATAACGTCAACTTATTGTCACGTGCTTGCACTTCGTGCCATACTCAGGGACTTAGCGACTCGGTCGTGCAATGAACTCGATTCGTGCTATCGTATCACTGAGGCAGCGCCTCCTCTCTAAGTCTTTCCTATACTCGTGTTGTGACAATGCGGCCGTGCCTCACATCTCGAGGTCGTGCCCAAAAACCCAATATGACTTAACCAAACTTGCCCTATGGCCCTTCTCGACTTAACTCGCAACGACTAACCCGACTTATGGAATCGATGTTGAGAACTCAAGCACGATGCCGTATCTCGTGCCCAAGTACGTGTCTTTACGTATAGCCGAATCGTAGGCTTTATAATACCTTGGGTGCAACCGAGCACACATTTCACCATTCAACGCATACCGTGCTTACACTTTCTTTGTTACAACCGACACCGTACACGCGGATTCGCCGCATAGCACGCCAATTATCTATATGAAAGGCCACTGGCATGACAAGCCATCGCGGACGTAGCTCGGGTAGGCGGCGGGTCCTTCAGCGCAGGTAGCGAGCCCCGTTGAAAGCCCCCGACTACCCACGCAATAAAAGCATGCGCTGCTATAACGTCTACCTCCTAGGATGACTGGGCCCGGTGCCCCGGCGTATAACCAGTCTAGGCAGAAATCCTTGTCGACAAGGTGTCCAATGACCACGCACCTATGAGACATCTAGACTCACGTAAATGTATGGCCTAATTTGTTGGTACGACTGGAACTATACTTAGCAACTCGTGCTCTGAACCATCCTTTTGCATTTCGTGCATCGGGGCTGCGAGACTTCCAACCGAGGGAATGCCTCGTACTTCTTAACGTGGATAGAAACACGAGACTCCCAACTGAGGGACCGCCTCGAAACACCTTAACGTGGAGAGGAACGCGAGACTCCCAACCGAGTGACCGCCTCGAAATACCTTAACGTAGATAGGAATGCGAGGCTCCCAATCGAGGGACCGCCTCGAAACACCCTAACGTGGATAGGAACGCAAGGCTCCCAACCGAGGGACCGCCTCGAACTTCTTTGAACTCGAGGGAACGACTACTACGTAGCCTTCCAATTTAACTTGAACAAAACATTTTCTTTATGTGCCATAGACTGTGGCTAACTTTACATCGTGCCAACCGTGGCTCGTGCCCTTTTTAACTGACTTACGTACTACGCGACGCTATCACCCAACTCATACGTTATATGACGGCCCTTGAGATCGTGGGACTATTTAACTTGACAACCGCAGAAAGAGTGGGACGACACTTAGAATAACTTAGGTCGACCGGCATAACTTTGCCTAACTTACACAAGCCTATAACTTAACCCGAGGGACGAGCCAAGGCTATGCCAAGCCTTGTGCAGTGGAAACGTGCATGCTTTATCGAGCATTTATACGGGCGATGCCTATGACCTAGGCTAACTCAACGTTTGTGTCGAATACCAACTTTTCCTTCTCCCAAGCCGCGGGACGAAGGATCGAGTGTCATTTTCAAAGCACTCTGAGCACCAACTCTAATCAAACCATGGGCCGTTTTCCATGTTCTAAACTCGATTCGATCCGTCGGGATAATTCCCTTTAGCTATGTGGATTCGTCTCTTTTATTATTAAGCCTACTTGTGCAAGTTGAAAACACACGAATTATTAAGTGAAGGCTGAGATGAGGCAAGTTTACCGAAACTACCCCACCTGAGCGATGTCTTCGAGTTGCCGTTGTAAGGCCAAGTCCGAACGCCGTTGGTATTTCGATTCCTCCGATTGACTTTACGGGACGGGGCACTGCAACATACACCACTCAGAACAAGTCTCGTCCTCGAGACTTTCCTGAAGGCAAACCATCCTACCATTTTTATGGCCAAGACTTAATCGTACCCACTCCGCCTACGCATTTCTTCGATTCCGAGCCACGCTCGTGCTTATCGCTAACTTAGTCGTAAGGCACACCAACCGATCAACCAACATTCGAACTCGTCTCAATTCAATGATCGCGTTACCGTCAACATTTTTTCGAAACTTACGATTTCAAAATCCACAACACTTACCCGTTCCTCAAGTCTCACTTGATTCAACGTATCACTTAGTTGGATCGTGCACATATTCTAGGCGTCCCCAAAATACATGCATTTCAGCCAAGCCTCGTGATAGAGAATCTGCATCACCACTCGAGTCGGATCGTGCACATATTTGGACGTCCCTGATATACGTACATGTCAGCTAAGACTCGTGAGTGGTGCCTCCATAATTCCTATCGCTTCGTACTCGGACGTCTTTCGAACCGCTAGGCTATGTCTTTCGTCAGCACTGGAATCATAGTTCCCAAACAACGATATCAACACTGACCCCATCCTAAGGTCGAACCAAATTGATGGTACGGGGTTTTCTACCCAAGCTTGCCTCACTCCGATTTCTAAACATCGAGCATTGATTCCCTACACATATCCCAATATTTGACACACGGGATACGAGTCGTTCGGTAAAGCCATCCTACGATAACTCACGTTTCACCAATTTTACGTCATACCAATATTATTCGTCCATCAAACCGTTTCGCATAGTCTATCTCTTCGAACACGTTCAACATTAGTTCACCTATCATTCATTCTCAAATCAAGCACGCTATGACACAATTCATCTCTAAACCGTAATTCACATTTCACATTTCCGAAATCATCTATTCCAATTCACGTAATCGATCACAAGGTCGTCCGACTTAACAATATGTAATGCTCCGATCTTACGCGAGATAGATTATCCACGGTGGACACGAATCACCATGCAACGCTCCTGCGGAATAATCATTCTCATCGGGGCATAACTCTTATTTTGGGTCTGGACTAAATTATTTTCGATGCGCAGATTGGACCTATACAATCCTCAAGTTTTATTCGATTATCAATCGCAAGTCCTAACATCCTCGAATTTGCCTTCGCATCAAGCCAACAAGTCGGGACAATCAAAGTTGCCGCGTCCTAATTTTTTCGAGTTCGATCATTCCCGCTACATGAATCACCATGTCAGCGCTCACGCAGAATGATCGCCCCAAATCCGACGCAACGCATGTGCGAGGCTAGAGTTGCGCTTGTGCAAGACAAGACCGTCGACGTTGTGGTTATCAACGCAACCATTAAAACACGTTCACTTTTTACCAACATTCATCTCGTTCAAAATCCTAAGTATTGCATCCAACCGAATAATAGTACTTGCACGATCGTCATTCACAGAGTCAGAGTACCTCCGAGTTATTGCATATCATCTTTGATACGCCTCAATACCATCGACAATATACGTAACCTGACAATCTTCGTTTGCAACAAATTCTGAGTCGTGCGAATGATGCTATCATCCGACTGGATAATCTCCTCGACATTCAAATTCAATTTCGATCATTACCCCTCGAATCGTTCACAACATCAATTTTGACAAACCCAAATTCACGTATCGTTCATCCGTCTATCTTAAGTCATCGACCAACGTATTTCCTTATTTCGTAATATTCCTTGCTAACTCAATCATCGAACGATATCCATTCCAATCCTCAGAGTCATTCGCGTAACTTTAAAATCGAACATTTCATGCACGCTACCTACCCATCGTGTTAACTTTTCGTATACGCTCCGTATCAATTTTCTCGATTCAATTTCACCTACTCGATCATTTTCGCATTTTATACTCGTGCAATCCTTAATCTTTCACTCGAATGATTTCCAAGACGGACCATACACCACTCGGGATTCGAGTCATCCAATCTAGTCCAAATCACGTTCGCGTTATTCGCTAAGACACGTTTTGGATTCGTTCGACGAATCCCTTGCGTAATCGTTTACGTCGCACCGACGCACTAAGTCGTTCGCACTATTCCTCAAAATCCAAAACCATCTTCCGTGTACGCCTAAGCGTTAGTCCAATCGTGCTTCTATCGATATACACTCTAAGTGTATCCCCGTTCCCGACCGAGCGATAATTAATTGCTCGCGACTCGTTTGCACCAAAAGGTCGAGGTGCGCGATATTCGGCACAACTTAGCGAACGGCTGTGTGTATAACCATCCCGTTCGAACTATACTTAGGTCTCGTGTGCTCGTTTGCTATTATTAGCGTAAGGTCATTCAAGCATGCAACGCGTTTGCTAACTTTTAGCACGTGTCTTCTATCAACTCAAGGTCGGCACCGTTCGGTCCAAAGGCCTACCAACGTATCCGACGATGGCCTACCGATGTGTTCGATGGAATGCTTATATGAGCTTTTAAAAATATTAGACTTATTGTATGGACATCCCGTGGGACAAATCGAGAGAGAGCACACCAACGATATCAACTTTGTGAAAGCAACATTCAGAGTTCGCGGAAACATCAGAGTTAAAGAATTCAATCGATAATCCAAGGACGTAAAGCCGTGCTCTGATACCATTATGTCACGCCCCGCTCCCATAGGAGCGATCGTCCTCGCTAAGGCATGATGCCGCACGAGCCTAGATTGCGCTCGTGCAAGGCGGGTTCCATAATGGCCGATTACAGCGGCGGCGACGGGGTCGTCGCACAGAAGTCCCAAGCAGAGACATTGAACATGCAGCAGAAATTTAGAACAAAACACAAGTTATCCAAAAGAAGCTCTTTATTGATATCGAAACAACGGTTACATTGGGGGCGCAAGGCCGAGATTACAATCACTCAATATCCACTCGTCTCACATTACAAATCACTGTACTCTCTCTCATCTCTCGATTATAATGGTTGAGCCAGCGGCAGCTTCGGAAGGCGATGTCCATACATTATGTCCCGTATAAGTCTTTGATCCATGCGGCCGCACGCTTCAAATCACCAAGGAACTCCATGTCTCGATGCATCCAAGCGAGCTCCGCGCCACGAGCTTCTACCTGTATCTGCACATGGAAACTGTGTGGGTGTCAGTACTCAACTGTACTGGTAGAGTGAGCTCCTCGCCCACCCATACAAAACCAACACATTTATTTTACTTTGTGCAATACAAGTCCCCTTTTACGATTGTCTTTCTAGTCTTGCCTTAGGATCGATTTTAGGACCGACGCTCGGCCTATTTAGTGTCTTTAGACCATCTCCGTGCCTTGCACTGATAACGTACTCATACTTTGCCTCTAGATCTTTTACGTTCCAATAACGTCAACTTATTGTCTCGTGCTTGCCCTTCGTGCCATACTCAGGGACATAGCGACTCGGTCGTACAATGAACTCGATTCGTGCTATCGTATCGCTGAGGCAGTGCCTCCTCGCTAAGTCTTTCCTATACTCGTATTGTGACAATGCGGCCGTGCCTCACATCTCGAGGTTGTGCCCAGAAACCCAACATGACTTAACCAAACTTGCCCTACGGCCCTTCTCGACTTAACTCGCAACGACTAACCCGACTTGTGGAATCGATGTTGGAAACTCAAGCATGACGCCATATCTCGTGCCCAAGCATGTGTCTTTACGTATAGCCGAATCGTAGGCTTTATAATACCTTGGGTGCAACCGAGCACATATTTTACCATTCAACGCATACCGTGCTGACACTTTCTTTGTTATAACCGACATCGTGCACGCGGATTCGCCGCTTAGCACGCTAATTATCTATATGAAAGGCCACTGGCATGACAAACCATCGCGGACATAGCTCGGGTAGGCGGCGGGTCCTTCAGCACAGGTAGCGAGCCCCGTTGAAAGCCCCCGACTATCCACGCAATAAAAGCATCCGCTGCTATAACGTCTACCTCCTAGGATGACTGGGCCCGGTGTCCTGGCGTATAACCAGTCTAGGCAGAAATCCTTATCGACAAGGTGTCCAATGACCACGCACCTACGAGACATCTAGACTCACGAAAATACATGGCCTAATTTGTTGGTACGACTGGAACTATACTTAGCAACTCGTGCTCTGAACCACCCTTTTGCATTTCGTGCATCGGGGCTGTGAGAATCCCAACCGAGGGAACGCCTTGTACTTCTTAACGTGGATAGGAACGCGAGACTCCCAACTGAGGGACCGCCTCGAAACACCTTAACGTGGAGAGGAACGCGAGACTCCCAACGGAGGGACCGCCTCGAAACACCTTAACGTGGATAGGAACGTGAGGCTCCCAACTGAGGGACCGCCTCGAAACACCTTAACGTGAATAGGAACGCGAGGCTCCCAACCGAGGGACCGCCTCGAACTTCTTTAAACTCGAGGGAACGACTACTACGTAGCCTTCCAACTTAACTTGAACAAAACATTTTCTTTATGTGCCATAGATCGTGGCTAACTTTACATCGTGCCAACCGTGGCTCGTGCCCTTTTTAACTGACTTATGAACTACGCGACGCTATCATCCAAGTCATACGTTATATGACGGCCCTTGAGATCGTGGGACTATTTAACTTGACAACCGCAGAAAGAGTGGGACGGCACTTGGAATAACTTAGGTCGACCGGCATAACTTTGCCTAACTTACACAAGCCTACAACATAACCCGAGGGACGAGCCAAGGCTATGCCAAGCCTTGCGCAGTAGAAACATGCATGCTTTATTGAGCATTAATACGGGCGACGCCTATGACTTAGGCTAACTCATCGTTTGTGTCGAATACCAACTTTTTCTTCTCCCAAGCCGCGGAAGAAAGGATCGAGTGTCATTTTCAAAGCACGCTGAGCAACAACTCTAATCAGACCGTAGGACGTTTTCCATGTTCTAAACTCGATTCGATCCGTCGGGATAATTCCCTTTAGCTATGTGGATTCGTCTCTTTTATTATTAAGCCTACTTGTGCAAGTTGAAAACACACGAATTATTAAGTGAAGGCTGAGATGAGGCAAGTTCACCGAAACTACCCCACCTGAGCGATGTCTTCGAGTCGCCGTTGTAAGGCCAAGTCCGAATGCCGTCGGCGTTTCGATTCCTCCGATTGACTTTGCGGGACGGGGCACTACAATGGTATGAACTCACTCAGTGCCGTGTCGTAACACGTGTCAAGGTCATGGGAATCATCACTATGATTCCCCAACTTAAGGATGTCATCTAGGACTAAGTCGAATGCATGAAACTCGATGACAATGCCGTCATCGACTGTACCCGAAGCATCACTCGGACATACAACTACGCCCACACTACCAAGTGCGCAATATATATATGTGAATGAAATAAACCAGTAATACAAGACAAGGTATACTTGCCTGAAACTCCGGAAGGCGCAAGCGAAGATCCGGGCTCCGTAATCAAGATTGTATCGTCCGGAGCACCTACAAATATACAAGTACAATATGAGTAGTCTGCGAGTTGCTTCGCAATAATATGGTAATTAATATCGATTCAAATCTACCCGTGGTTACCACTTATCATGAAATCTCTTTAGTCGTTCCACTATCATTTATACCATAGTTACACATTTATATGGTTCTATTCATACAAGATGGTTCGTATTTGTCTAGCATGCAAGGCAAATTACCATATGGTAAATGAATGACAAGTGTCCAGTATGACCCATGTTAACACATACGGCTCATGCATATATGATTTATATGTGTAGGAAGAGGGTTGATATATATAAAGTATCTCCATGTATAGGAAAAGTATGTGTGTGCGCAAAGTGTTGATATCTATATAGGATTTATCTAGATATGTGCGACCTGTATATATATATATATATATATATATATATATATATATATATATATATATATATAGGATAAAATATGTGTTGCCACATAGGAAAAGTGGCAAGGGCATATATATGACATATATATAGATATATGAAAATGACAATAGGACTTAATATAACAAATATATATATATTTAGGGTCCTACATTGTTACATTATATATGAAGCAAGTGACAATGGGACCAGCAACTTACTGTTATATTTCAAACAAGTGACAATGGACATATATAAAACATATATATATATATATATATATATATATATATATATATATATATATATATATATATATATATATATATATATATATATATATATAAAGCAAGTTACCGTGGCCGTAGCCTGTTGGGAACGGTGGAGCACCCCGATGCAGTGGCGCGGGTTCGAGCCCCCTTGGAGGCATGCCTCCAAGCACCAGTAAGAAGTGGACACCTTCAATATATATATATATATATATATATATATATATATATATATATAATATATATATATACATAATGGAGAGTTGGGGAGTCACTGCTCCGCCGGCCACCCTCCCCTGCGGTCCGGCCGGTTGGCCGTGGAGACCCCTCTCCCCTTCCGGAGGCCCCCTCCCCCCTCGCCTCCCCGCGTGGTGGATGCTCCCCGCGTGGGGCGCCGTCGCCGGCCCTGCGTGCGGCTGTTCCCCCTGCAGCAGACGTCGTCCCCGGCATTCTCGTCGTCGGCGGCGTCCGCCCAAGCCCCCTGGATCTTCAGCCCCCTCCATCCTCGGGCCTCCGTCGGGACCCCCCTCCGTCTCGTCGTACCCGCCTCCCGCGGCCCCTCCTTATCCTCCCGCTCCGGCACGCCCTCCTCCCGCCGCCGTTGCCTCGGTCGCCCCGACTCCCTCCGGCCTTCCTCCCGCTCT
Organism: Iris pallida; assembly: GCA_029216955.1. Classification (NCBI taxonomy): domain Eukaryota; kingdom Viridiplantae; phylum Streptophyta; class Magnoliopsida; order Asparagales; family Iridaceae; genus Iris; species Iris pallida. The sequence continues at coordinate 8,069,027 of JANAVB010037418.1, read as the reverse complement.
GGCGCACCCTCTTCCCGCCGCCCTCCTCACGGCCACCCCTGGCTGTAGCCTCCCGCTCCGGCGTCCCCTCGACGGTGGCGCTCTCCCGTTCCGGCTTCCCCTCGGCTGTAGCCCCCCTCGCCGTGGCGCTCTCCCTCCCGGCTGAGGTCTCCCAATCCGTCCTGAGGTGGCCCAACTCGGCTACCTCCTCCCTCGGCCCCCCGGCTGAGCCTCCCGGCGGCCATCGGCTGGCCCCCCCTCTGCGCCAGCTTCCTCGTCGGCCCCATCGTCGTCGGCCCCCCTAACTCCCCCTGCCTCTCTCCTCCCCTCCGGCGCTCCCTCCGGCTAAGGCCGGAGGGCACTCCACCGCCCGGGTGGTAGCCGCCACCCCTGTCAGTCGCTCTCCCTCTCCTCCCCTTCCTTTCCCCCCTCCTCCCTTCTGTTCATCGCTCCTCCTCCCTCCGGGCATCACCGGGTCTCTTCCGGCCAGCCCCGCCGTCTCTTGGCCTCCGTTGCAGAGCCCGCCGTCTCTTGGCCTCCGCGGCCTCCGCCGCAGTGGTACCCGGCTGCCTACTCCGCCGACGGCCCGTGCTCCGGTCGCGTTCGCCGGAGTTCTACCGGCTGCTCATCCCTCCACCCACCCCCCACTTCCCCCCCCCCCCCCCCGAGTTCTGGGCCGTCCTCGAGCAGCGCTCCCCCTCGGGGGCAGCGCACCCCTCGGGCAGCGCAAGCCCCTGTCCCCCCTTGGGCCCCACGCCCCAACCGCCAACCCTTTCCAATTTCGAATTTCGAATTTTGAAGTCCGGGTTTCGGAGCTACAGCCAAAAAAAACTTTGTTATTGGTTAATGTTGTTAATGACGTTTAGTCAAGACCTATATTAGGGCTTATCCCACTCTTTGTAGGAACTTGGGCTATCTCCCGGTTCTAACCGCTATTTTTTTATTTAAATGAAGGCCTTAGCCATTGTTAATATATATATATATATATATATATATATATATATATATATATATATATATATATATATATATATATATATATATATATATAATTTCAATGTGTATTTATGGAAGTCCATAGGAAACAAAGGAGATGTGCATATGCCTATAGAGGAGAGTAGCTTTATATAACATTGTATATTGGATTTTGATGTGTTGCATTGCATGTGTAGCAAACAAATGACAATGGGACATGGGATCCTACTGTGCATATATATACCATTTGCATATAAGATTCTCAATGTGTACTGTTACATACATTCATATAGAAAAGTGTCAAGTAACTTATATATAACATTTATACATATAGCATTAAAACCTGTATTGCATTATATATAACATGTTTATATAGATAGGAAAATGAGTTACAAATGAAAATGATATATTACATGCTGTGAAATCAATGAAGGGTATCACTTGTTCATTCAAAACCAAAGTCCGCACACAAGTTCATGTTCATTCAGGGGGGTGTCAAGCATGGATTGTTTAAAAAACAAAGCAACATGGAAGAGGGGAGGAGAGGATGATCACCTCTGTCGTGTACGCTACGACAGGGAAGGCGTACATGGGGGTGGGCTAGACGGCGACGACGTGACGAAGATGCGCCATCGACGCAGGAATGACGAAGAGTCGGCAACTACGGGGGTCGCACCCGAGCTTCGAAAGGTCGGCGGGGGCTGCTGGAGGTTGGCGCCTCCCTCCAGGGAGTCGCCGGCCTAGGGACGGCCGACGGTGGTCAGCCTCGCGTGCGCGGCGGCGCGGGGAGCGCGCGACAGCACTTGCGACGGCGCTGCAATGCAGCAACGCACAGCAGCAGTAGTTACAGCAGCGAGAGGCTGCTGCTGCAGCCTGGTCGAATGGGGGGGGCACCCTGGGTCCGCCGGCCAGAGGGGGGGTCGGCGGCCGGCCTCACGTGCGGCAGCACACAGTAACATGGCAGCAACTGCAGCAGCTCAAGTCGCAGCAGCGACGATAGCAGCTGCTAAGGAGGAGAAGGGGGAGGTCCGGTTAGAGTAGGAGAAGATGATGATGAAGATGAAGGTGGTAGGGGAGATAGTGAGGAGGATGATGGAGAAGATGATGATGGTGTCGGCTGTAAGGTGGAGGAGAAGGAGGATAAAAAAGGAGGGGGGCTCGGTTGGAGGAGGAGGAGAAGAGAAGAATGGTGGTGGTGGTGGTATGCTCTCGGTTAGAGGAGGAGGAGGAGCGGTAATGGGGAAGAAGAGGCGGGAGAGGCTATTCCTGTCGGGTAGGGGGAGTGAGAGAAGGAGAGAGTATGGTGGTGGTGATGGGGTGTATTTTAAATTAGAGAGAGAGAGAGAGAGTAAGAAGTGATGGTGATAGGAGTTTTAAATATAGGGTGATAGTGATGTGTAGAGAGAGGAGAGAGGAACGCAGGGGTGAGGGGGTGTTTGTGGCTGTTGTGGAAGTGAGGAGAGAGGGTGAGTGATAGTGATAGTGATGGTGATGGGAGTGTAGTATGAGAGAGGGTGTGATGGTGTTGTGTGTGTTTTTGGTGTTTGATGTTTTGTAGGATTTATAGGGTGTTGTGTGTGTGTATGTATGATGTAGGGGATATGCCATGGGTATTTGGTTGAGTCTCGATGGGTCGGGTTGGGTCACAATTGGGTCCCGATAATTAAATGACTTAAATTAGCCATTTATAATCATTGATAAATAAATAGTACTCGGGGACTCAATTGGATGGGACACAAGTGGCACGTGTGCAGTAGGCTCAAAATGGTCCGTGTCCATATCTTGGGTCGACAAATTTGGGTCAAAATGGCGTCTCCAATTTAAGTTGGAATTAAATGAGACTCGGTGGGGTAAATCGAGATTGGGTCAAATGTCCGAAAAGTTGTGCGATAAAAATAAAGCACAAGAGGGTGTGTCTGAGTGGGACACGATGGTCATGGGTGTAGAGCGTCTCGAGTAAATCGTGCATGACAAGTTGGTTTGGAGAAAATAACCAGTCTTGTGCTCCTAAATTAAAAGTCACGGTAAGGTACACATGATGATCAAAAATAAAAGCGGGAATTTAATAATAATTAAAAATGATTCAAATGGCCTAATTTGACCCGAAAGTTCTGCGATGCAAATAGAGCACAAGGGAACAAGTTTGGGTGGGACATGATATATCAATATGAAGATAAATTTGTCTAGATCAAAAATTATAAAGAGCGTTTCGAGAGGTTGACATCTCTGGCGCTCCAAAAAATCAAAGTCACGAATAGTATATTTAATTATCAAAACTAATTATAATTAAAATATTTATCAAAAATAAATTATTTAAAAATTTAAAATAACCCTGAAAATCTAGAGGGCTTACAGTGTTCTTGTAAGTGAAAAGAATGGGGGGGTTCAATTTCTGGCCGGCCACTTCAAGGGTGGGGGGGAGGTGTTTGGGCATTTGTCAATTTACCAAAATGTCCTCCAAGTCAAAAAAAAGAGTAGTTTTGAGATGGGGTCACTACAAAACAACCATCCTTTTGTGACTGCCAAATATACCGTCACGTCAAAAGGGCTATTTGTGACAAATTTCTTCAAGTAGTCACATATGATCCATCTTTTTGTGACAACATTATTTTTATAGTCACGAAGTTACCCGTCACAAATTAGTTTCGTGGTTCACCACTTCTCTAAAATGTGAACGGCTGATGGGCACAATAGTAGTGCCATGCCAAATGGGTCATCAACTGAGATGGAAAGTGGCAGGCTAAGTGACTAAAGAATGGAGGGAATGCTAATTTTCTTTTGGGGCCCTAAATTTTTAGCGCTAAAAATTTTTGGGCATTTGTGCCCTAAAATGTGCATGGCATGTGCATTTGACTAAATATTTATGCGTACATTTGACTAAATATTTAATGTATTTTTAAAATGTGCATGGTCTTTATTCATCTACTAATGTTTTCTTATTTTAATTTCATTGTGACGAAGACATTTTTGGATCAATGAGAGCTCAAGTTCAAGTTGGACAAGACATTTTGAAGCAAAACCACTTCAAAGTAAATATGCTTAATATTTTTTGGACATGTATGAAGGTCATTTTGGATAGATGGGAGCTCAAGTTCAAGTTGGACAAGTCATTTTGAAGCAAAACCACTTGACAGTAAATATGTATGTTTCATCTTTTTGGACATGTACTGGTTACATTTTGATGGGTATTTTAGTTCAAATATTTTAGCCTAACAAAGTTATGTAATGTTTAGGTTAATAGCCAACTTTTATACTTGTTTGTAACTGCCTGTTTTCAAAAATAAAGGTAATTTTAAACTTTTGTAAAATTGATTATTTAATAATAGGTTTAAACGTTAGAGCTTCTTAGCCTAGAGACTAACCATGACCATGGAGGCCTAACCCATGTGACTAGATTAGCTAATTAACACTTTTTAGTCTAAGAATATTTTGGTCATTTTGTGACTTTTGAATTATTTAGGATTTTGATTAATTGGTAAATTTTATATTATTTTAATAATATTTAAATTGATGTATTGTAATTTTGCTCATTTTTATATTTTGGAAATTTTTATATTTTAATATTGTATTTTGGGTTTTTATTTGATCGGGTTTGGGTTTTGTCTCATTTCGACTTGTGTAGTGACCCAGATTAGTTTTAGACCCAATTGGACCCGACCAATTTGCCATGACCAAATCCAAATATTTATTTTTAACTAATTCTATTTGATTTTAGTGGGATTAGAGGTGGAAATTAGATTTAGAACTTGAAATTAGGAGTTTCCAATTTACCATTTTGACCCCAACTCAAAACCCTTCTATTCCTTGACTTGGAGGGCATTTGTGACTTTGTACAATGCCCAAACACCCTCCAAGAGTGGCCGACTAGCAGCTCACCCCCTCTCTTCTTCCCATTTCAAGAAAAACTCTCTCTTTTCCTTTCTCTCATTCTACAAAGATCCATTTCTTTCCCCTTTGGATTTTAGGCTCAAAAGTAAGTCAAATCTCTTCCAATCTCTTCCATTTCTTTAGATCTCTCTCTAATCTTGGTGCTAACCTTTGTTTATCTCTCGTTTGTGATTTTTATCTAAGTAGATCTAGCTTGGTGGTGGTAGGAGCATAGATCTTGTGCTTAGACCTACAAAGGGGTAAATTTAGGGCTTTTCCTTGGGATTCCAACTCCCAAGAGGTAAACCCTCACTCTAACGATTACTTTTATTTAGTGCCATTTGTATATTAGAGGATATCCGAGGCGTAGGATAACCCATTAGAAGAGGTTTGGAACCCATTGGACTCAATTGGCGACTTTCGGGCTAGGTTTAGTGCCAATTTTGGGAAAACCCTAAATTGACATGTTTGGGAGATACCCCAAGCCTAATTAGACCTAGATAGGTTAGTTTGGGTGAGATGAGGCTAGTTACGTGTCCATATTTGGATACGTGGGGTCGTTTTACGAGAAATCATAAAATAGGCTTTTTCGGGGTTTTTGGGTTCCAACACACGGGTGACTCTTTGCATCGACACTAGAATCAGCAAGTTAGTACTTAGAATAGGTTCTAATCATTATTTAGAACTCGTGGATAGAGTTTGGGTCGAATTCGAATAGGTTTGGTGTCCGTATCACGCAGTATCGTAAATCGGACACCCCGAAGTCGCCATAATGGCCATTTGGCCATTCGGGCCTCGTTTCTCGTTTCTGCTCGCGTGTGCGAGTTAGATATCTTGTGTTGGGCACATGTATAGGCCCTAGAGGGTAGAATTGCAAGGATTGGGTATTCAGATAAGGTTTTGGGTCGTTTAGGAGTATATGTATATGTGTATGTATGTATGTGTGTATATTTATATGGGGAGTGTATTAGTATGTGGTAGTAGTGGTGGTGCTGGTAGTGTGTGTGTGGTGGTAGTGGTGGTGTTGGTAGTGTGTGTGTGTGGTGGTAGTGGTGGTGTTGGTAGTATGCATGTATGTATATATGTGTGTGTGGTGGTAGTGGTGGTGTTGTTATGTGTGTGGTGAGTGTTGTGATAGAAGGAGTAGTAGAGGGAGAGATATGAGTGGTAGTGTGTGTTGGTAGGGGGAATAGGATGTGAATGAATAAATGAATGAGAGGATGTGTAGTGCTCCGTCCCGCAAAGTAAATCAGAGGAATCGAAACGCCGACGGCGTTCGGACTTAGCCTTGCAACGGCTGCTCGAAGGCTCGCTCGGTCGAGGCGACTCCTCGCTGTCACCCCTAGTTTTCAAGAACAGGGGTATTTTTATCATTTTTCATTTTTGAATATTTTTGACATTTATTTTATTATTTATGATATTGTGTTGGGGTTATTTGAGTCGGGTTCGAATTTCAACTCAATCTGACTTGTATCTGGGACCCGAGGTAGCTTTGACTCTAGTGGGACCCACTTATTAGTTAGACATGGCCCACACATGACAATATTTTAGTTAGTATGTTAAACTAATTATTTATGACTAGGTTTTGTTAATTAGAGATTTAAAACTAGACTAATTTAGCCTCAACCTAAAACCAATTTTAATTAAATCAATTAGAGATAGATAGAGGGCATTTTAGACATTAGCTAATAGGGACAAAACCACCTATAGGGCCGACCACAATAGGGATAGGTGGTGAGTCACTTCATTTCATTTCTATCCACAAATTTCTCTCTCTAGTTCTTCCCCAAATTTTGAGAGCAACTACCATTGATTTTATCTCCAAATCAATCTATTCTTCCACCAAATCTTTTTATTTCTTCTCTACTCTATTAAAAGAGGGTGCTAGCCAAGTTTGGAAGGATTTGGCTTTGGTTCGTATCCATTTGGAGGTCTCTATGTGTCGGTGTCGTATAGGAAGGAGTTTCCTTAGATTCGATCAACCGGGAGGTATACTCTCTTCTCTATTTCATCCTTACATGCATTTAGGATTTATTTGAACCCATAGGAATGACCCCCATGGTTGTGTCTCCATTTGTGTCCATTTCGTATCAATTTGGAGCTATTAGGAGTGTCCTAGTTGTGTTTTGTGTCCATTTGGAAAACCTCCAATATTGGACACTTGTGTTTAAATAATTTAATACATGTTTTAATATTAGATTTTTATATGTTAGAGATGTATTATTGCTTGTCATTACATTTTTCTCCATGTTTTATAATATATATACAAGTTTTTTATTATTGATTGTATATATATATATATATATATATATATATATATATATATATATAAGAGACTGATAAGCAATAAGCAAAAGCAGCGATAAGCAGTAAAAAGCAGCAGCTAATAAGCAGCAGCAGCCTGCGGCAGCAGAAAGCAGCAGCAGCATATCTTTGTCTTGTAATTCATTATACTGTCTCTTATAGAATTTGTCAATTCATATGGAACTGATGTTAGTGTTTGTACTTGCTCATTTTCCTGACAGGATACCGTTGATATATTACAGATGTTTCTGAGGCAGACTGCTCGACCTTCTATGGGGTCGAGACAGATGGAGACTTAGGCCAGGATTGTGGCATGTTAGTTGAGCCACTAGACTTTGCACTCCCAGAGTAGTTAGCTTAGTTAGGCTTGCCTGGACTGTGATCCAACTTTTGTTTTAGACTGTAGTATTTCTATATTATATTTTTGTGACCATGTGATGTCGTGTATATCTCTGGGCGTGTGTTGGATCTTGAACTTATTTCCTATTTCTTTTCATCTATCATATTTTGTTTCCGTACTATCTACCTTAGTTTTATCTTGTGATTGAGACTGTATTTGCTATGTCACCTCCATTCGGAGTGTATATACTATACATGTACCTTTATACAGTTTAGTTGTAGTATTTGTAGACGACCTATACAGCGTTCTACTGCCGATTCTGCGACGTAGGCTGGACGAAACCACGTACTCTTGCCCCTAATCAGGGTACGGGTCGTGACACTCGCACATGTGGGGTAGTTTCGATGAACTTGCCTCATCTTAGCCTTTACTTAATAACTCGCATGTTTTCAACTTGCACAAGTAGGCTAATAAAAGCTACGAACGCACATAGCTAAGAAAATAATCCCGACGGGTCAGAATGTGTTAGAACATGGAAAATGGTCCCACGACCTGCTTAGAAGTCGGCTCAGCGTGCTTTAAAAATGACACTCGATCCTTCATCCCGTAGCTTGGAAGAAGAAAGTTGGCCTAAGTTGCTAAGTTGCCCCGACACTCGAATTAGCCTAAATCATAGGTGTCGCCCGCGTGAATGCTTGATAAAGCATGCACGGTCACGTCGTTTTGCCCCAACGTTTGAATTGGCCTAAGTCATAGGCGTCGCCCACATGAATGCTTAATAAAGCATGCACGGTCCCGTCGTCCAAGGCTTGGCATAGCCTTCGCACGTCCCGTGAGTTAAGTCGTCTTGCACGGCTTGTGGCTTAAGTCCAGGCACCCGAGAACTTGGTTGTTCAAGTCGAACGCATGTACAGCACGTTCCCTCGATGCGAAGCTTGGCGTAGCCTTTGCTCGTTAAGTCGTTCCGCAAATAAGTTAGGCAAAGTTATGCCGATCGGTCTAAGCCGTTTCTAGCACTATCCTGCTCTATCTGCGGTTGTAAAGTCGTATAGTCCCTCGAGAGCAAGGCTTGTCGTATAAGGTATACGACTTGAGCGATAGCGTCGCCTAGAGAACCAGGCCTATCTAAGGCACGAGCCACGGTCAGTTCAGTGAAAAGCATGCCACGAACAAAGGAAGTCCACGCGACTGGTTGTCGTCGAGATCGGTCCCGCTACTTCGGAGTCTCGCTAAGTCTCAATAAGCCTCGTTTACGCGAGATCGGTCCCACTACTTGGGAGTCTCGCTAAGTCTTGATAAGTCCCGCACACAAGATCGGTCCCGCTACTTGGGAGTCTCGATAAGTCCCGCACACGAGATCGGTCCCGCTACTTGGGAGTTTCGATAAGTCTCGCACACGAGATTGGTCTCGCTACTTGGAAGTCTCGATGAGTCTGGATAAGGAATCACGCGAGATCGGTCCCGCTATTTAGGAGTCTCGGTAGAAGTTGGAAAGCATGGTCATGTTAAGGAAGGATTTGATAGATCGAGTTGAGTTTTGCATGGTCATTGGACAACTTGTCGACAATGTGTAGTCTTCTCGAATGATCGCCGGGGCACCGGGATCATGTCTGCCCGGGAGAAGCGAGACGGTTCAAAGTAGGATGCTGGATAACCGCATGGAAGATTCGGTGCCTCCGGGCTAGCTACCCGTGTAGGAACGGTCCGATATCCCCGAGCCGGGTTCAAGATAGCTTTACATTGCTAGAGACCACTCATGTAGATGGGTCGGCAGAATAGCGGCAAACCGCGTGTATGCCTTTGGATTGAGTCTAGAACTTGAATGCATATTCCGTCGGTAACACAATGTCTGGGCCTAAGATTGGGCTGCAGCTTAGGCACCGTGCTTGGCACGATACTTGGCATCGAGATGTTCATGAAGTCGACACTATATTTCACAAGTTTTGTCTAAGTTGGTTTACGAGTCGAACAGGAAGACCGCAAGGGGGTAGCATGGATAAGTCTTGATGCGAGGCACGACCTCAATCTTGATGCACGAACAAGTCTAAGCAAGGTCTTAAGGCACAGTCGTGTCTAGCGGCACGACCAGCACGTGTCGTCCCCTTATCGTCTTTGGCACGAGAATCATTGGCACGAGAATCGTTGGCACGAGAATGGACTTGAGACACGTAAAACAAGTAAAAGTCTTGGCACGGTCGAGTTGCGTAAGTTCTTGACCGGCGAGGCACTGTCTCAAATATATTGAAGTCACGAATAGAGTATAGCACGACCCTGTCGTTGCGTTGCCAAGTATTGGTCGAGACGTCTTGTTCTAAAATGGATCCTAAGGCAAGACTAGAAAGACAATCGTAAAGGGACTTGTATTGTACAAAGTAAATGAACGTGTCGGTTTTGTATGGGTGGGCGAGGAGCTCACTCCACCAGTACAGCTGAGTACTGACACCCACACAGTTTTCATATGCAGGCACAGGTAGGAGCTCGTGGCGCAGAGCTCGCTTGGATGCGTCGAGGCATGAAGTTCCTTGGCGACTCGAAGCGTGCGGCCGCATGAAGTCAAGACTTATACGGGACATAATGTATGGACATTGCCTTCCGAAGCTTCCGCTAGCTCAAATATTGTAATCGAGAGATGAGAGAGAGAGCAGAGTGACTTGTAAAGTGAGAGAAAAGTGAGCACGAGAGACTTGTAATCATGGCCTTGCGCCATTGTAATCTGATTGTTCAATATCAATAAAGAGTTCTTTGAATAACTTGTGTTTTGCTTCTAAATTTTTGCTGCATGTTCAATGTTTCTGCTTGGGACTTCTGTGCGACGATCACGTCGCCGCCGATGTAATCGGCCGTTATGGAACTGCCTTACACGAGCACAATCTAGGCTCGTACGGCATCACGCCTTAGCGAGGACGATCACTCCTACGGGAGCAGGACGTGACAGAATGAGTGAATGGATGAGTGAATGAGAGGATGAGTGAATGAATAAATGGATGAATGAATAGAAGAAGGAGAAGAAGAAGAAGAAGAAGAAGAAGAAGAAGAAGAAGAAGAAGAAGAAGAAGAAGAAAAGAAGTAGGACCTGCAGCAGCAGCTATGTGTTGCTGTTTACAACAGCAGCAACAACAATAAGCTGCTTACGGCATCAGTTTTTCTTCCCATTTCAGCAGGAAATCAGCAGCAGCAACCCCCTTTTTGTACCCCAATTGCCTTCCAATACACCCCCAATAAACCCCCAAGTATACCCCCCTATATCCACCATATGTTCTACTATGTAACCCCCTAATTTGTGAGTGTTAGAGTGGTATAGGTTGGTTAGAAAACTAGTGGTAGAAAATAAGCTAAGTCACATGTTAGTAAGTAACATGTTAAGGTAATACTATGTTAAGGTATTCACATTAGAGGGTAAGATACATAGATATGATACTTGGATTTGAGTTAGGATTAGAGATAGAGATATAGATTGGTCATGGGCTAGAGTGAGGGTTAGAATCGAGTGGTATCTTGTGATACCAAGATGGTATCACAAGGTAAATGAGTTTTGTCCTATGTGAAGGGTAAGGTATCGAGATACTTCAAGATACCAAGTTTGAGTGTCAAGATACCATGGTGTGGTATCGAGATACGAGGGTAGAGTGTTAGAACACCTTAGTGGAGTATTGGAGGATGAGTAGAGTATGGATTGGAGGCTAAGGTAATGAGATTACCTTGGAAAGGTACGAAATGATAATTTAAGGTAATACCTTAGAATCAAGATATGGGATAATATATTTAAGATATGGTTAGAATTAGGATAGCTTGGTTGGTAATGGTTAGGAATAGTGGACTTAGACTAGTTTTGACCTCGGTTGACCATAGTTGACTATTTTGACCAAAAGTCAACCGTAGCCTAGAAATGATTAGAACTTGACCGAAGTTGACCAGTTGATCCAAAGTCAATTGTTAGTCAACGTTAGTCAAGTTTGACCTAGAGTTGACCTAGAGTTGACCAAGGGTTGACAAGAGTTGACCAGTTGACCAAAAGTCAACTGTAAGTCAACTTTTGACTTAAATCGACCCAGTTTGACATTGTTTGACTTAGATTGACTTAGTTTGACCTTGTTTGACTTAGATTGACTCAGATTGACCTAGTGTGACTTAGTTTGGCTTAGTATGACTTCGTATGACTGAGTTTGACCTAGATTGTATAACATATACTAGAAATTATGCCATACACTGTTAAACCCTAATTAAACTCATGTATATCTCATCTTTAGGTCTGTAACTTCACTCTGAGCCAGATTACACTGTTGTCATATTCCTATCGGATCTCAGGCGAGTACATTCTCTGATGATATTTCTGTTTTATGATATCGTCTATGTTTCTTGTATTTAGTGTAGATATCCTTGTTCTCTTGACACATTGTTCACACGGATTGATATTTGTCTTGATCCCGTCATGAGATGTTATTCCTTGGTATATCCTGTACAAGCCTTTCCTTGTTCCTTGTGCATTGTATAGATATGATTCCTGCGAAGGCTCGCTACCTTCTCGGAGAATCATGTGCCATGACATGTCATTACTGGATCTACTTTACTGGTCGGGGATGGGGGTACTTAGCGTAGATATGTGATCATTTTTCCTCCTGTGATTCATGTTCCCTGAGAGTGTTAGCCATACACTTGACGTATGACTAGCCATGCCCTTTTTCTCATGTGCAACCCAAGCCGATCACATATTGAAACTAATACTAAACTCACATAGATATAGTTCTAGATTTTTGTACATGGTATATACTATTTTCTTGTTCTTACATTCAGTTAAAGTCCTGATATACCTTACAGTGATTCATGTACACATTATTTTACCTTGTATATTCTCTCTATTTACTGCTATATTTTCAATATCGTCTAACTAGAACAGTTATTGGAGATTTGTGCTCGTTCCATCCTGACTGGATATGTTGACAAAAATTTACAGATTATGGCGAGAACGAGAGTCCTACCTACTACGGTCCTCATGACGTAGTTGGCCTAGACTTGGAGATCCTACTTCAGCAAGGGTTAGCTCCAGCCGATGGAGCTTTAGAGTAGCTTAGCTGGTTTAGTTTGGTACTGGACTTTGTCTCCAGATTATATTTTGGCTTGTTATTATTTTATATTGTATTAAGATTGTTGACTCTAAACTTGTATTATTTTTGTGTTGGATCTTCTGGATGATATTTTATATCTTGTTGTCTTTATCTTTCGGTATTATATATATCTTTCTTAGAATTTGTGATTGAGTATATTATATTGTCATTTCTTGTTCTTCATTCAGAGTTGACCATTTTCAACAGGTTTTGATATTATAACTGATGTTAGATAGTAGACCTAGACAGCGTTCTACGCCATTTCTACGGCATAGGCTGGGATGCTGTCGCGCACTCGTGTCCTTATTCCGGGTGCGGGTCGTGACACATTTTTAATGGTGGCCCATGCAGGTCTGAAGTTGCAATTAGTGCGATTCATAGTGGCGCTCGATTTAGAGTGTTGTTACGAGCCTACGGTACGTATCTAGGATAGGCTGTAGGCTAAGTTTACTCAATCACAAAATAGGAAAAACTTTTACTTGCTGATCTTTTAACTGTCCTTTTTATATTGATTCTTGCATTCTAACTATCCTCTTGATATAATCTTTCTTATGCCATATTGATTTCCTTCTTTCAATTTATCTTCAGGAAGGTGTAGACAAGATCACAGCATCCTGAGGCCACGAATATGGAGAGGTTTGCTATATCTCGCGGACCTGATCCAGTCACTTCTGTCGCAGTCGGAGCGTCGGCAGCAGCTTTTGGGGGCGCTCCTCCACCAGTTTCGAGGACTGTTTCGAGGTTGCTACAACTGTTCCTGCTGCAGTATCCGTTGTTGACGTGGTCACTCTTCCTCCTCCTGCACAGCAGACTCCTCCGTCAGTTGCAGATTTTTTTCCTCCTCCGTCTCCTCTGCCTACAGACATGGGATAGATGCTTGCTTTCTTCCAGCAGATGCTGGAGACCCAGAAGGCCCAGTCTGAGGCATAGCAGACACAGACCGACGCGATACGTCAGGAAATGGAGGATGCCCATCAGTTGGCTTTAGCAGCCATGGAGCAGTGGGCTCCGTATCAGGGAGCGCAACCGAGGTCGGGCGACATCCAAGCCTTTAAGAAACTAGGGCCTCATGATTTCGGCGGGACTGAGGGCGTAGTTTATGCTGATGACTGGCTCGAGGACATCGAGCGGCAGATGAGGGCTTCCCGCCTAGCAGACGACTTGAAGGTCGAGGCGGTAGGGCTACAGTTGTTGGACATCGTCCGTACTTGGTTCAGGAATGAGCCAGCTCTTGCTGGGGAGGGCCATACCTGGGCCGAGTTCAAGCTTCTCTTCAAGGAGAAGTTCTTCTCTCCTACAAACAAGATCGACTTGGCGAGGCAGTTTCAGAACCGGCACCAGGGCGGCTTGTCTATTGAGGAGTACAAAGCAGAGTTTGGCCGTCTGAGCCGATATACGGAGTATATGGTTCGCGACCCGAAGATCAGAGCGAGCCGTTTCAGAGAGGGATTGATCTGGGATATCAAGGTCCTTATTCCATCTTTCTATGCGACTTACACTGAGATCTTTGCGGAGGCCCGCAAGGTAGAGCGGGAGTATGGCTTGAAGCCCAAGAGGGACCGTGATCTGTTCTCGGGGGCTACTAGGAGCGCGGGGGCTGCTAAACGTCCTCAGCTACAACATCAATCTTTTTTGCAGCACCAGCAGCAGTTTCAGGCTAGGGCACCAGTTCAGCAGGTACAGTACCATCACAGAGACAGGTACAAAATGGCCAACATTACAACTTCTATAAGAAGCCCGGTCATATCTGGAAGGTTTGCAGGAAGAGGCTGGAGATGTGCCTCTATTGCGGTGAAACGGGACATCAGATGAGAGATTGTCCCATGAGCCCTCGTATTACTGGTGCAGCTCAGGGAGCGCGGGCTAGGCCACTTGCGGTACCGCATCAAGTCCCACACCAGCAGCGGGATATTGTCACGATCCGCTCCCGAATAATCGAACATGAGTCGGACACGGCCAGCCTTCGTCGATGGACACGACGAAGTAAGCTGTACAATACTAAGAAAAACTACAAGTCACAATGTAATGTAAACATCCACATCTTTATATATAACGTTCCCACAAAGATCACCAATATCCATCAAGTTATTTTCATACAATATTTTCTGGAGACAAATCCGGTAAGATAAAATAAATATACAATGATGAATATCCAAATACAATCTCCAGAACAATAAATGAAATAAAGCCTACAATAACCAATGATACCATCATGCTCCATATGGCCTCAAGCACCTGTAACGTATCCAGTCAAAAAAGAGCAAAGTACAATCCCGATAAGAGCAATATACAATGTAATCTGTAGTACAGAATACAAGGTAAAACCAGAATACCAGAACTGAAAATAAAACTATGGTACCAAAATATAATGTAAAACTGCAGGCAATGGATGCGACAATCAATATGCAAGACAATGAACATGGCTATCAATGACCAAGACAATGAACACGTCAACCAATACAAGTGTGACATTTTGAAATATAAACTAATGTGTGACCGGCTAAGGACCACAATTAATCAATGAATCAATCAATTCTACATGATCTGGCTTCTACGTGAAATGTACGATTAGGCTATCTACAATACCTATGTTGGGTGTGGTCACACAAAAGCTAATATTTCTCCCAATTCCCACAATAAACAATGACTCACAATGCAATAAACAAGGTACAAGGCAATCGTGTGTATCTCGTGTCCGATATGAGAATATGGCACTGTAGAAGCGTAAAAAGTACTTTAAAGACCAAGTCAAAGAAGTTGAGAGCTTTACACAAGTCAAACAGAGTCAAACTCAGACTTTACGCAAAATAAAACTCTACGCGAGCTACTTTACGCAAGAGCTATCCTCTAAACTTTATGCGAGAGCTGTCCATTGAACTTTACGCCGGGGACAGGCTGTCAGGCTACATTTATTGTGCGTGATTTTTTGATCTGACAGCAGGATTTTTTGACAAGAACAGTGCACAAAAGTCGAGAGGATTTGATTTACACTAAACCCGACACTTATCATTTAGTGTGCAGATGGGCTATTTTACGCTCAAGAAATTACTTCTTTTACGCACGAAAGCTATTCGAGCTTTTACGCTCAAGGCTGTTGTGTGCGTAAAGTTTATTTGAGCTAATTTTACGCTCAAGGCTATTTTTAGCCACTTTACGCGGGAAGTTTATTTTGGGCTATTTTACGCCCAGTCTGCTACTTTACGCAGGAAGTATATTTTGGGTCATTTTTACGCCCGATCTTTCCTGGCTACATGAGAACGTGGTCTGCTTACGTGGCTTTCATGCCATACTTATCGAGGAACGTATGTACGTGCTCTCCCCATTTTGTTGAAGTAGTGGGACACGTGTCAACATGCGTAGAGATCAAAACTCTACATGGGACACGTGTCAACATGCGTAGAGGATAATTTGCATCGTTGGTGACCGTTACTCGCGTAGAGACCCGATTTTGTTGCTTTTTATGCACAAAGGGTCAAGTCTATAAATAGACTTATTTTTAACATAGACAGAGGAGAGAGATCAATAGAGAGACAGGAGAGGAGATTCTAAGAAAACTCATACTTTTAGAGTGATATTCCCAGAAGCATTTCTTTAACTTTTTCTCAAGAACATGGTGAAGCAAAGCAGGAAAGCATTCGACTGTGCCATCAGTGCCGTTGCTCGATACCTTTCTAGTGACTTAGTTCTTTCGATTGTTTGTCTTCTTCAAGCAGTTTTTTTGATCATTATCGTATGGTCCAAGGAACAAAGTAATCGCTCTCAGATCAGACTTCCATAGCAATACTTCCCAGAACAATTTGTACTTTTTGTACTTTTTCTCGTTTTCTTTTAAAAGCCAATTTTAGGCATTTTATTAAGTGAAACAAAATGGCGACACTGCTGGGGACGAACTTCTCCTCTGATGAGAAGGCAATTGCTCAATATGATGATGTGTCGGTCGGATCGACAAAGAAGACTCTGGTTGTGCACTTCGACCAGACTGCCTACGAAGAAATGTACCGAACTGGAGGTAGTACTTACTGCTCCAATGTTCAAAAATCACGAAAGGCGTGAAAAGTTTGGATTCCTAAGTCCAAAGCATCCTCGGATCTCCCTGCTGTCTCTGAAGGCAAAGAAATCCTTCCTACTCCAGTTGTGGAGGCTCCCATCTGTGATGAGGCAGTCTCTACTTCAGTGATACGCCCTGGGCGTAAAAATCAGTCTCCTGTCTGTGACGTGGCTGACTCTCAAGTTTTACGCTCTGCATGTAAAAATCAAACCTTACGCTCTATGCGTAAGAATTAGTCTCCCGTCGGTGACGTGGTAGACTCTCATGTTTTATGCTCTGCGCATAAACATCAAGTTTTACACACTGTGCGTAAAAATCAAGTTTTATGCTCTACGCGTAAAAACCAGTCTCCCGTCTGTGATGTGGTAGACACCCAAGCTTTACGCTCTACACGTAAAGGAAAATCTTTCGTCTGTGACGTGGCAGATACTCATGTTTTGCGCTCTACGCGTAAAGGTAAATCTCCTATCTGTGACATCGTAGATAAAGTTCACAATGATGCCTTTGCATCTAAAGTAAATTTACCTGCATGCATGCAGCGCAAAAACATTGTTGGTAAAACTTCAGTTTTCAACCAACAGCCTTCTTACACTGCTTTACGTAAGGTACCAAACCTTCAAATTACGCGTAATGCTGATGGAGTCATTTGTGCACAAAAATTGCAAGATTTACGCACGCAACTCCAAGTACATAAAAATGCTCAGTTTGGTTATGCTAATGCAGCCAGTAATCTTCTTTATATACAAGGGACTAAACGTTTCTCTGTCCCAAATGTAATAAAGAAGACTAC
Organism: Iris pallida; assembly: GCA_029216955.1. Taxonomy (NCBI): domain Eukaryota; kingdom Viridiplantae; phylum Streptophyta; class Magnoliopsida; order Asparagales; family Iridaceae; genus Iris; species Iris pallida. The sequence continues at coordinate 8,051,622 of JANAVB010037418.1, read as the reverse complement.
TCCCTCCACTTCTTCTGATTTACGTGAGTTGCTTGTACAAAAGCGTAAAGACAGAAAATCACCTGTGACACTCCCCAAAGAAGATCACCATTGTGAGTGTCACTAGATTGTAATTAAGTGTTGCTTTTCGGCTTCTAAACGGTCAGGTTTTGATCGGTTAAGCTACAATGTGCCTCAGCAATCAGTTGATGATCAAGAACAGGAGTTGTCATATACCTCAGTTAATATGGCATCTCATACTAACAGGGGACGGCGTCCAAGACGTAACTTGTCCCAGACTCTTGGTCAACAATAGTTCAATCGACTTCTTGATAGTTTCGAAGGAGTATATCAGAATACTCGATCAAGAAGTCAAAGACAGTTACAGACTTCTGATTCAGAAGCTGGGGGTACCCAGTCGTTGGAGTCCGAAACTGATAGCGTTGATTCATACTTCTACACCAATCCCTCTGTATCTTCAAGGGAGGTTGAATCATATGCTATCGCAGATGAACCAAAAATGTCAACTGCTAATACAGAATAACGTCTTTCTGCAGTTGAGCAATCACTAAAGGACATGCTTACTATGATGCAAAGTATGCATCAAATAATAATGACTCAGCAAACTGCTCAACCAGTACCGGTTCAGGTAGCAGCACAAACTCAAGATAGTCAAGGGATTGATACACCATTGAATAATCTTATTCAAGAGCCTGCTATCAATCAAAATTTTGCAGTTCCAGATCCTCTCATTCCAGAAGATGTACTACCTCCGGTGGGGGTCACGGTACATCCAACAACTATTCAATCGAATGTGCTTCCTCAAACTAGTGAAGCTATTCAAGCTGTACGTGAGCTAAAAGTACAGTTTGAAGTTCTGAAGCACAAGGATCAGCTTCAGACGTTAGGGATTAAGCAACCTTATCCTCCTCATTGGAATGATGTACCCTTTTCTCCAAAATTTAAGCCACAGTCAATGGTGTTATTTGATGGAAAGGCCTCTCCTAGTCAATATATCAATTACTTTGATATTATGACTGTGCATCTGCAGAAGAATGATGCTCTTCTTACTCGAGTTTTCATCGGGTGCCTGACGGGTTCAGCTTACGTCTGGTATCGTAGTCTACCCGATAATTGCATATCATCTTTTAACGAGTTTAAAGCAATGTTTCTTTCCCGTTTCTATGAAGGAGGAATGGACATGAATGTCTTTCCTAATAGAAATCAAACAAAAGGAGAAGGAAGATACCCGGACGTTCATCGAACGCTTCCGACAAGCAACTTTGAAAATGCCTCCTGGTATGCCAGCTTCAGCGTTGATTGACACATGCAAAATGAATCTGCGACCATCCATTGCTGTCTTTACGGGCTCTCAATTCACAGACTGGGCCTTGTTTATTATAGCAGCAGTTTCAGCTGACCAATGGTAGGTTGGCTCGTGAACACGGGATGATCTTTGCTTCAGAAGACAAAGGAAAGAAAGGCTCTTTAGGTAATAATTCCGGCAATCGTAATGGGAAAGGGAAGGAAACCCTAGTAGTTAATCTTTCAAAACCCAAAATGACGCAGAATAATCAGGAGTCTTCCAAACCAAAGGAAGAATACTCTTTTGATGACAGTAATATCCTAGGGATATTCCAATGTCTGGTAAAGAGTGGCAAACTCCATATTCCAGAGCCGAAAAGACCTAATGAGGTGAATCTGACCGACATTCCCAAGTATTGTATCTATCACAGATACAGAAATCATCCTACCAAGGCTTGCTATGTCTTGAAAAAGAAAATTCAGGAGCTGATAAATGCCAATGCCATCTCTTTAACCAACGATGAACATACGGTCACAACCAATATGATTTCTCTTCAATTTGGAGGTTTTTCTCTACAGCAAGTTCCAGATGGGATTGTCCCAATTCCTAAGGCAACTATGAAGATTGTGAATCTTCCGCCTGCTAGAGAGCAAAATGAAGGACTGTTGCCTCTCACACTAAAAAATGGTGAAATTATGTGGGTACATCCTGACTTAGTACCTGAAATGGAAGATGAAGGTAAAACATCAAAATCCAACAAAAAGTCAAAACCTGCAATATGATTTCTTATGTTGTTACTCCAGATCCTGATGATTTGGATCATCTTTGGGATGGCATCCCTTTGGAGGATAGATTGAGGGGTTTGAATATATGCCCTCCAAGTTTGGCTCCTCCTACCAAGCTCAAACTTACTCATCCGCAGTGGTTAGTTATGAATAGTATCCCCTTATACAGGGCACAACAAATTTTTGCTGCTTATGAGAAAGCACCTATTGGAATTTTTTCTCTTGTGCCAAATCCTCCTTCTCCTGTGGCTACATAGGTTTCTATTCCTCTTTCTCAAGTAGCTACAGAGGTTTATATTCCTCCTTCTCCTATGGTTACAGAGGTCTCTGTTCCTTCTTCCTCTTTTAAACCATCTATTAAAAGTCCGCTACCCACTCACTTGTATAGTCAACAATCAGTCCATCTCATGAAAAAGATGGGCTATGACTTTCAAAAGACAGAAGGTTTGAACTATGATAAAGGAATGCGACTTCCTTTACAACGCCAAAGTCAAAAATCAACTGTTGGATTGGGTTTTAAGGTTCCTCATAAAAATCCTCACAAGAAGAAGAGTAAGGAAAAGAAGACTAAATCCTGCAATATGGTACTTCATTCTCCTGAGTCCGAAGAAGAAACCTTTGCTGGTTCGAGATCTGGAAAAGAGTACCACAAAGATTATGAGGGATCTTCCAAAGAAGCAGAGTATGTAGTTGAAACACTACCAGTTCAACCATCTCATGTTCCTCTTAAACCATCTGTGGTTGAGAAGGAGAAACAGAAAGCAGTGCGCTTTGACGTCCCATTGAAATCTGCTGCAAATCAAGGGGTAGTGATGAAACCCTACAAATTTGACATTCTAGCCCAGTTAGCTAATACTCCGGCTAGACTTTCTATCTTCGAGCTGCTTCGTCTTTCTAAAGAAAGCCGAGAAACTTTGAGTGAAGCTTTGCTACAAGCAGACTCATGCTTAGCTCAACTCAAGAGTCCTAACAATATACCAATATTATGCCCACAATGTCATAGTGTGATGGAAGCAATTCCCAACATCACCTTCACACAAGAAGATATGCTGTTGAATCATAACAAGCACGACAGACCTCTGTGCTATACATGGTATATTGAATCTACTAAAATTGACAGGATTTACATCGATCCTGGGTCCTCTATTAGCAATATTCTCCAGAGTATGCTACGACCCTTGAGAATTCCTACTAGTAATTTGATCTACACTAGTACCACAATAGTTGGTTTTAACTCTGGAAGGAGTAAACCACTGGAGAATATTCGTCTGAAGATTCAGATAGGTGGTCTTCGAACTATGGCGATATTTTATGTTATCAACTCAGATGTATTTTACAACATCCCTCTTGGAAGATCGTGGATACATGAGCATAACATCGTGCCTTCAATTCTCCACCAATGCTTCAAGTACGTGGATTCTAAAGGGATTGTGAAGACTGAATTCGCAGATATCAATCCTTTTAAGGGTGTTGAAGCCAATTTTTTGGATTCAATCCTCTACAAACAGGAGTATATGAAGGAGATATCGGATATGGCCGAAGATCAATCACCTGCTGAAGATCAATTTGTCAATGAAGATCCTCCAGAAGAGCAACCTTTGAAGATTAAAGTCAAAGGTCGAATCCAACCCCAACCTGTCAATGACCAACCTCTAATGATCAAGGTCAAAGGAAGAACTCGAGCTTCGTCAGAGGAATCAGTGAGTATTCCTGCCAAGAGCCAAGTTCAACCTCTCATGATCAAAGTCAAGGGACGTAGTTCTCGTACGAATGATCCAGAATCACTGATCATCAACCTTGGCAAGTCTACGCAGAAGACGGATGACGGTCCGTTAATGATCAATCCGAAGCGTAGTACTCAACTTGTAAATAATGTAACATTCTGTACTTTCTAATATCAATGAAGATTTCTTTTTGGAGTATATGGCTGTCAAATTTATTAAAAGAATAACTTTATCTTCTGATGATCAAAGTCATCAAAATGACATAAATACAGAGAAAACCTTATACATTGATCATAAGGAAAATTTCTTTCCTCCTCATGTCGATGTTGGACCCTATGCTCAAAGGTTTCTAACATCTTATTTCGTGATTCCGTCTGATAAGAAAAACAAGCGCCAAATTGTGTTTGGTCTGGCTAGAAATATCCATGTTATTCAGACAGATGATCTTAGAGAGAAAGATAAAGGAAGAATCCGAATTGACAAATATAGTCAACAATCTCTCAAGATTATCCAGAATATGGGATATGATTTGAAGACTATGCAAGGTCTCAATCAAGGCAAAGGTAGACGGTTACCATTATGTGGTGATATATTTTACCAGAAAACTCGTCATGGGTTGGGATACGATCCATCCCACATGTTTAATGAAGATATACAAGAAGAATTTTCTTCTAATTCTTCACAATCCTCAGATTCGAAAGAAATCCAATTCATCGAATCGGATACATCCCACATGTACAAAGAAGATTTGGAAGAATCCTAATATTCTGGAGGAGACTATTATGATGAATCTGAGTGCGTATTCTCAGTCAACATGGTTCAAACTGATGGTGAATCTGAGCCATTTGAGAATGACCCTTGGACACAACAAATGGACACTCAATAGGAGCTTCGTTTTGAACAGCGACAGCCACCTACAGAAGATAAAATTGTCCAGATTGATGTTGGAGATGGAACTACATCTAAGCCAATATTCATCAGTAAAAACCTCTCCGAAGATGAAAAAAAGAGTTGATAAAACTGATTAAAAAATATATTAATATCTTTGCATGGAGTTATGAGGATATGTCGGGTCTAGATCCCAAAGTAGCTACTCATAAACTCAATATTCTTCCTAATGCCAAGCCTGTAAAATAACAGCAGCGGCATTTTCGACCAGATATGATGGACGCAATTGAAGCAGAAGTCAAAAAGCTGATCATATGTGGCTTTGTTCGTGAAGACAACACCCAGACTGGGTTGCCAACATTTTTCCTGTTATGAAGAAGAATGGAAAAGTCTGAGTTTGTATAGATTTTTGGGATCTTAATACAGCTTGTCCAAAAGACGAATTTCTACTTACGATTACTGATGTCATGATAAACAACACATGTGATTTTGAACGAATGTCTTTCATGGACGGATTTTCAGGATACAATTAAATTAAGATGCATCTAGGAGATGAAAAGCATACTGCTTTCCGTACACCACTTGGGGTTTATTGCTATACGATTATGCCATTTGGTCTGAAAAATGCCGGTGCTACGTATCAACGGGCTATGAGCAACATCTTTCAAGAATATCTACGAGAAATAGTTGAATGTTATGTAGATGACATTGCTGTCAAAAGTCGATCAAAAGATGATCACATTCATGACTTGAAGATAGTATTTGAGTTGATGCGTCAATATCAACTGAAGATGAATCCCACTAAGTCTTTCTTAGGGGTCTCCAGTGGCAAGTTTTTGGGATTTGTCATCACATCACAGGGCATCCATGTTGATCCTGACAAAATCAAAGCAATTCTTGAAATGCGTCCTCCACGTAATATAAAAGAACTTTGTGGTTTCCAAGGTCGCATTGCTTATATTAGGAGATTTATATACAATCTTTCTGGGAGATGTCAACCTTTCTCTTGTCTATTAAAGAAAGGTGTATCGTTTGTTTGGGATGAAGCATGTTAGAAACCTTCAATGACATCAAGCATTACCTTACAAATCCACCTGTTTTGGTACCTCAAGTGGTGGGAAGACCATTTTTGCTTTATGTTCGAGCCTTAGATCATTCACTTGGTGCTTTTCTTGCACAGAAAAGTGACAAAGGTCATGAACAGGCAATTTATTATCTTAGCCGAATGATGGTCGGAGCTGAACACAAGTATACTCCTGTGGAAAAGGAATGTCTGGCCTTGGTTTTTGCTGTTCAAAAGACAAGACATTATGTGTCAGGACAGACTATTCATGTCATCTCTAGAATAAATCCTATTCGGGTGTTGATGAGAAAACCGAGCATCCTTAACTCCAGGTTAGCCACCTGGGCGATGTTGCTTACCCCATATGATAAGGTCTATGTACCTCAAAAATCAGTGAAGGGTCAAGCATTAGCTGATTTCTTACACTATCAAAATAAGTCAAATCAGCGACGAATTAGCGACGTTGAAGGAAGACGTCGCCAACATTTTTTATATTAGCGACGTCCTCAAAAAATGTCGCCAAACGACACTATTTGCGACGTCCAGCGACGTCTACCGACCAGCTTTAATTTCATAAACGATAACGTCACAGAATAGTCGGTAAACGTCGCTATAGTTTTTACAGTAGCGACGTTTAGCGACGTTTCTATTTGTCATCGCTAAGTTTTTAATATAGGGCATCGGGTTTTCTTTTCCCTCCACTCAATCGAGCCCCAAATTTTCGAGCCCCAAATTCTCGAGCCCCAAATTTTCGAACTCCCTCCCCGATCTCCAGCCCCCCTCCGCCTACAGCCCGGCGCCGTGAACTCCCTTCCCTTCTGCAGGCGCTCCTTCCCCTCCCCTCCGCCTATAGCCCAGCGTCGTGACCCCCCTTCCCCTCCGTAGGCGCTCCTTCCCCTCCCCTCCACCTACAGCCCGGCACCGTGACCCCTTTTCCCCTCCGCAGGCGCTCCTTCTCCTCTCCTCCGCCTTCGCATCTGGTTCTCCTCTCCTCCGGTGACCCCCCTCCCGATCAACCCCTTCGGTCTCGGGAAACCCTAACCCCCAATCTTGTAGTATAGTTGTATTAAGTGACAATGAATGAGAAGTTCGGTTCCATTTAAATTAAGTGACAGTGAATGAAGAGGGGAAGGGGGCTGTTTGGCTCTGATTATTCCTTCTCTTCTTCTAAAAATTGTTACTGTTTTAAATTAATGTGGTCTATCTTCCTGTGTACACCACTGTTTTGAGTGTCTTGAGTAAGTTGAGGGTGCCATGTTGTGAGTGTGGTGCTCAGTGAATGAACTGTCATTTATAGTGTACATATGTCAAATGAGTGAATTTGTGAGTTATTCTAGTAAAATTGAACTGTCACTTGACAGTGCATATGTGTTAAGTGTCTTGAGTGTCATGTGTTGAGAGTATTTTGGTGTGCCTATAGGCCATTCGTGAATGTATCTGAGTAGTGTTAGTGTGTGTACAAGAGATGTGGGTTAAGGGTAATGAGTGTGTGCATACATAGTCGATTTAGGAATGTATCAGTGAGCTACATAGATGTTAGGGTGGTGTCATAGGAGAGTGAGTTCCTGTCAATAGAGGCTTGTGTGTGTGACTCAAGAGTGAAGGGCATGAGTGAGATATGTGTCAGTGAGAAGTGATCGTCTGAGATATCCTATGTTAATGTCAGTGTCCTTATCATGTCTGTGTGTGTCCTAAGTGGCAGGTTATAGTGAGAGGGATGTGAGGGTGAATAGTGAGTATATGTGTCTCACTATATATATATATATATATATATATATATATATATAATATATATATATATATATATATATATATATATATATATATATATATAAGGGTATATGAGATAGGGAGAGGGAAATCTGTCCTGGTGACAGCAGGAAGTTATTGTGTGTATGTGTCTGTGTGAGTGAGTATTGGATATTGGTAGAGAATATGGGCTTATGGGTTCATAGTGATGCCCTTTGTTGCTTACTGTTTTGCTTGTTTAGCTTGTACAGTCAGTTGGATTTGATATATAATTTCGACTAGATATCACAACCTACAACCCCCTAAGTGCACAGTGGCACAATCCTGCTATAGGTTTCAGCCGAGCCTAGTAGATGCATGTCCTGCATCCTCACTTGAGTCACAACCTGTACCCCCTCTGTTTTGCTTACATTACTGATACCCTCGTGTATCAGAGATGCATATCCTACCCTTAGCTTAGACATTAGTCAATTCTATACCTATGTTTCAGTTCAGTTATGTAACTAATGGATAGGCTAATGAACAATCCCTTTCTGAGTTTGTCCATTGCTAGTATCAGATGTTATGGTGACACTTAGTATCAGTGGTTAGATGTTGTTCAGTCCTAACTTGCTTTAGTAGTGTTTTGGCTCTATCCCAACTTCATTATGTTTTAATCCATTTTATATTAGGCACCCTAGATGGTAGCAGTCGACTGATACCCTAAAAACTTCAGTATTAGAGCCTTGAATGTTGGCATCAGATGGGTTAACTTCACATTGTCCTTCATTCCCTGTACTATCAGACTAGATGTGGTTCTGTCCCTATGTTGATTGTACGCTTTCTAGTTATCATTTATTAAGCATTAAATTAGAAACATACAAATAACCCTTCATATATTTGGTCTCATTCGGAAAGTGTAGACCGCATGAACTGACAAACGAGAATTTGGGGATCAAAGTTGCAACAAGTAAAGTTGTGTTTTGGATATATTCTATTCTTGTTAAGCTCTTTGTGCACAAAGCAAAATATAACAAATGCAGAACATCTCTCGAGTTTACGACTCTTGTATGCTCTATACTTGAGTTACGAACTTGTTATTTGTTCTGTATTCTCTATTTATAGCTTGCTTTGTGAACAAAGAGCTTGCAAGAGTTCTTTTTCCAAAGCACAACTTGACTTGTTCCAGCTTTGAGACCCTCATTTTCGTGCGTCATCAGTTCATGTCGGTCTTCACTTTCCCCAGTAACTTCCTCCAATTAACTCTATTCCTCGGTTGAGCTACTATTTCAAAGCTTTGACACTTACATATCATTCACTACCTTGATGTATCTATCTTACAGAATTATGGAGCTGAATTACTATCTGCGGAATCGTACGTGGATGTACAACCGTCATCCTGATGACATGTACGGTGTGCAGGATGAATTCATAGAGGGTGTACACCAGTTCATGCAGTTTGCCAAGGCATTCCCTCAGTACATGGACGGTACCAAAATTAAGTGTCCGTTTGTGAGATGTCGCAACTTGAAATATCATCCAGAAGTGGATGTCACGTATCATTTATACTCGAAGGGTTTCACGCCGAATTACTATCAGTGGAGAGAGCACGGAGAACTTGTGTCTTTAGCATCAGAGTACGAGCCTTATGTGGATGTCCACAACAACGCTTCTTACGATAATGGGTTGATGAACATGGTTTTCGACGCGGCCGGGCCTAGTTTCGATCCGGATGATCATGATGCACCTGAGGAGGCACCGAACCCCGATGCTGCACAGTTTATGGAGTTGCTAGAGAATGCACAGTTCATGGAGTTGCTGGAGAAATGGACATTCTAAGAACTGGACATTGTGTGATTGTTGTAGACGTGGTTATAGGGACTGAAACCTGTGTACAGTGAGAAATGTACATTCTGTGATTGTTTGGATCCTATTCTATAGTGAGAAATGGTTATCTTTTTAAACTGCAGGAAGAAATGGACATTCTGTATTTTATTTTATTTATTTTTTTGCAGATTTAGCGACGTTTATCGATGTCCATCGACGTACGTTTGCGTCGATAAACGTCGGTAAATATATGATATTATCCAGGGTACCGACATTTAGCAACGTCATTATATGTCGGAGAGCGTCGGTAAATGTCGGTGCACGTCGGTAATCATCCCAGGAATTCCCAGGATTTACCGACGTTTAGCGACTTTGGACATGTCACTAACCCACCGACGACTCGACGGTAATCCATCGGTAAAGGTACCGACGCGTAGCGACACGAGGTAATACGTCGCTAATACAACAATGACACGAAGGTAGACGTCGGCAATATACCGACGTTTAAATACGTCGGCAAACGTCGGTACTTGCGACGTTTGGCGACGTTTTGAAGATCAACGACTTACATTTCCGCGACCACCCCAAAACGTCGATAATTTCGTCGCTAAATATTTTTAGCGACGAAAATTATCGTTTTAGCGACGTCTTTAGGCGTCGCTAAAATGACTTATTCTGGTAGTGTTAGCTGCTCACCCAATACCTGAAACTTCTAAGCTTTATGAGGACATTCCAGATGAAGTCATGGATTGTAATATGACTTTGAGGAATAACATTTGGCAACTATATTTTGATGGAGCATCACGGGTCGGACCTAAAGGTAATATTGTCTCCAGAGTAGGGACCGTCCTGGTTTCTCCTGACAAAATGGTCATATACCGTGCTTATTCTCTCAATGAGCCATGCTCCAACAATGTGGCAGAATATAATGCTCTGCTGATTAGACTCCAAGTAGCAAAACAATTAGACATTGAGTTTCTAGAAGCTTATGGAGATTCTCAACTGATTGTTAATCAGGTTAGAGGGACATATGAAGTCAGAAATCCTGACCTCATCCCTTATCATCAAGTGGTAATCGAATTGGTCCTTTCATCCAAAGGATTCTTCATCGAATTTGTACCACGTTCTCAAAATTTGGAAGCTGATGCTCTTGCTAGTTTAGCTGCAGACTTAGCTGTTCCAATTAGATGACAAAATACCATCACTTTGTTGGATTGAGACTTATTCTGTGTAAAGAATAACTTGCATATTGAACAGAGTTATACTATAGAATCAAGTTCTCAACAAAGGGATTGGAGAAGTCCATTCATTGATTATGCGGTCCATAGGATTTTACCTGAAGATCCAAAAGAAGCTGCATCAATCAAGAGACGATCAGTTCGACTCTACTATTATTCTTTCTTACATATGTTATATCATCGTTCTTATGACAGACTTTTGCTGCATTGTCTTTCTGAGAGTGAAGCTAAACAAACACTCCGTGAAGCTCATGATGGTGTCTGTGGTGCCCATCAACCGGGTCTAAAATTGCAGGATCGTATTCGAAGAATGGGATATTATTGGCCATCTATGATAGCAGACGCTGTGGATTATGCTAGACGGTATAAAGCATGTCAGATTCATGCTAATTTTATTCATCAACCATCTGAGTTCTTACATCCTACGGCAGCTTCCTGGCATTTTGAAGCTTGGGACATGGATATTATTGGTCCGATTAACCCTCCTTCTGTCAAAGGACATCGGTTTATCCTGGCTATAACCGATTATTTTTCTAAATAGGCGAAAGCGGTTCCCCTTGTTGAAGTAAAAACATCTAATGTGGTCAGCTTCATCAAGCATCATGTCATTTATCGTTTTGGTATTCCCCGATGGATAATTCATGATAATGGACCACAATTTGCCAGTCAGGCATTTTATCGATTCTGTGACAAGAATCGGATCCAAAATTTGGCTTCTACGACTTATAATCCAGCTGCTAATGGTTTAGCCGAAGCTTTTAATAAGACAATCATTAAACTTCTCAAAAAGTTTGTCTCTTCTAATAAACATGATTGGAATGAGAAACTTGGAGAATGTTTACGGGCTTACCGAACAACAGTTCGAACTCCTACTGGTTTTACACCATTTTTACTGGTTTACGGATGTGAGGCTGTTCTTCCACTGAAAATCCAGATTCCATTTCTTAGAATAGCCATTACTAATGAGCTAACTACAGAGAACAATGATCGCTTACGACTCCAAGAACTTGAAGGATTGGACGAGAAGCGTCTTCAAGCGCAACAACACATTGAGCTGTATCAAGCCCGCATATCTCGAACTTTCAATCGTAAAGTTAAAGAGAGGGTATTTAAAGTCGGTGAGCTAGTTCTAGCTGTTCGAAGACCGATGGTGATGACTCATAAAAGTAAAGGAAAATTCTAAGTAAAATGGGAAGGTCCTTATGTAGTCGAGTCGGTATTCTCCAATGGTGTCTATAGGTTGTCTAAACCTAATGGAGATTTGCTCATGATGTCGATCAATGGCAAATTCTTGAAAAAATATTATGTTTGAATCTTCTTTATTCCCCAGCTACCAATGTTTGATTAAGCTGATTATTTGTCTCCTAAAACAGAATTTTTTGAACTTCTGTCTTACCAGCTGATTAAAAAGAGAGATTTATTATTTATCATGTTCTTATGACCTCTGAATAAATATTGAATCTACTTCTTTTCCTATCTATCATGTCCATTTGGCCTCTGAATAGATATTAATCTATTTTTCTTTGAGTTGTTACGATCTGTCACGTTCATATTACCTCTGATAGTATCGTATACTCTAAACAGAAAACGAGATTCATTATCTATCATGTCCACATTACCTCTGGATAGATATAATTTATTGAGTTTAGAAGACTTGTCATGACCATATTACCTCTGATAAGTATTATTCTATCTCATACCTATTGCTTAATTTCAAAATAAATGATAGGGTCCCAAAACAAATATTTTATTCATTTCTTGTAAACATTACAGAATGAAAAAGATAGAAGATTACAAAAAAAATTTTATTTGCCTAAGGCGAAGCAGAGATATCTTCAAAAAGTTTTTGTAGCTCCGCTAGACGCTTTTTACGAGAGCTCAATACATTATTAGTAGCTACGGAGCGTCGAGCTTCGGGAGTGCAGATATGAGAAAGTCCAGCAAAAGTGACTATCATCTTATCCTTGGCTTCGTCAAGGGTTTTGATGGTAGCCTCAGCTCCAAATACTTGTTCTTCCAAAATCGAGCTCTGAGTTAGGTGCTGGTCCCGAGATATGATCATCTGCTCCCTCTCCACCTTCAAGCGAGCCAGCTCAGCCTCGACTTCACGAATTCTATCATTCGGGAAGATACGAGTCTGTATCGACTTCAGGGATCTCAACTCTGCTTGCCCGAAGGATGAATTTCCGCTCCCAATCACCGATGTAATGATCGACAACACATGTGGCTTTGAACGCATGTCCTTCATGGACGGGTATTCAGGCTACAATCAAATCAAGATGTCTTGTAGAAGCATGGAATTTCACAACCAGAAAGCCCATGCGCCAGACACTACATGCGCTAGAACTCAGACGAAGAACTTCACAGCAAGATCAATAAAGATAGACATTCGAAAGAAGACTTTTTTGATATACAGAAGTCTATTACATGTCTAAGAAAAGGTTGTACAAAGGAGAATTTCTACAAAGGAAAAATCCTAAGTCTACAGCCAGCGGCTACCACGCGCCTCCAGATAAGCGCAGCAGCCACAATGCGCCATCAGTCAGGCGCAGCAGACCTCATGCGCCTCCAACCAGGCGCATCCTACCATATCTTCAACAGCTCAGTTATGAGCATCCAGCCCAGCTATGTGCATCCCTTCAGCCAAATTCTTCCAGCCAGGCTCACCTGGCCGAGCAGAGCCCAGTTATGCGCCGCTCTTCCAGCCAGGATCACCGGATAAGTGCTTCCACAAAGCATTTAACCCTCTGGCTGGAACCAAGGAAGAGAGGAGCACGGCAAAGCTGTGGCCAGGGGAGGCTTCGAAAGAGCCTCCAAAGCCCAAGGAAGACCGTGATCGAAATCATGGCACAAGGAAGCTCTCAACACAACCAGAGTGGGCGACACCCACTTTGAAGGAAGAGAAAGCCTAGCACCGCCATTCCGATCTACGGCTCTTCCCGAACAACGGAGACGAGGCCCGAACATCCCTATCTTTGGATGCAACAGGCACCTTCCGCCTGCCTCGGAAGCCCTCGACTCCGTCTTTTGGATGTAACAGTCACCTTCAAGTGCATCGAAGACAACACAGCGTCTCATCTTCACCCTCGGAAGCACTTCGTCAACAGAATGCACCCGCATGTTCAAGTTCATGTTGGAAGTACGTGAGGGAATGAGAAGCAAATCTTCTCTCCATGCCACTATTTATAGGCCGGGCAGATCAAACCCACGCGCCAAGTGGATGGCCCTCCGAATTCCGTGCAATGAATTTACATTAAATGGATGAACCGGACGCCTCGAATTCAGCCAAACGGCTATTTATAGCACTCGAAGAGCGAGACAGCCGCATCATTAAAAGACATGTCCGATGCGCCAGCCAGACAGCGCATCACACGGACGCGCCCTTCGGTATCAGGCGCATCACACAGACGCGCCCTACAGTACTCGGCGTATTATAGAGGGTACGCCCCCACACATCTCCATACCGAGTGGAACGCCAACCGATGCGCCCACTCAGCTGTCCATCGAACGTCACCAACATTAAATGCTGAACAGACAGAGTTGGCAGCACGCCTCCCAAAGTCTGAACAGTTGACAGCTTTTTCAGAAAACGAAGCGTCGACAACGTCAGCATCATCATGACTTTATTTCGACGGCTACTGCCACGTGGCCACTCAACCAACCGCATGCGCCTCTACGGCCATGCATCCAAATCAGCATGCGCCTCAAAAGCCATGCGTCTCAGACTGCTCTCTGATCCCGAAAGACAGAAGGAAAGTCGCCTGCATGAGCCTCAAAAGCCATGCACCCCAAATGGTTTGTAACTCCTAAAGGTTATGAGCCGCAGCCTCCTCCTGCGCCCAATCCAAGGCGCAGCCCACCAGATCACTCCTCTCCACCAAATCCGAGATCTTCAAACCATGAGTCGACGACACGTGTCCTTTGACTCAACTCATCCAAGATTTCAGCAACGGAAAGATCTTCTCTCTGCAACGTGCCGGCTCACAACAGCAGTATGAAGAGTTCTCCCCCTCGATCAGGGCGCAGCATCCATGCGCCTCCATCAGCAACCTCCACGTGGCGTCCCCACACCGGCGCATCCTACATGCGCGCATGAGCAGCCAGCCTGCAAAACTATAAATAGAAGGATCATCTCCTTCACACAGAAGACTCACAACACAGAGGAGACTCACAACACAGAGAATCCACAACAGAGAATCACCGGAGAGGCAGTTCTAGACACTCAACGTCTTCCTCCTCTCAACAAGCTCCAGCACCCAGAGCAATCAACACCTTCAGAGAACCGATAACCGTCGTCAGCCGGTCAACGGAGTCAACGCATTACCACTCGCTCCATTGGCACTAAGGACCCAGCTTAAACAAAAGTGTACTCCTAGGACTACATCTAAGTCCTATATTGTATCACTGTTCTGTTTGTATTAAAATTTCAATCAAAACAATTTTAATGGTAAACAAGCTGGCGACTCTGCTGGGGACTTCTTTCTCTTCTACCGAGAAGGTTGTGTCACAGGCCGACGAGGTGAAGGTGGGCTCCTCCCACAAGACGCTGGTAGTGCGCCTCAATCAACAGGCGTACGAGGAGTTCATTTCTGAAGGAAGTGCGAGTCCTTCGAAGCGGCTGTCGAAGCCGAAGAAGACCCGCGCAGTCTGGGTGCGCAAAGTCGACGCCTCGGGCACCACCGTTGAAGGGGATGCGCCCGTCCAGCCTTCCCTTCCTGCTGACGTCCTCAGCAGTCAAGGTGCGCCCGCTGATGCAGCGCATCTCTCGGGGAAGCGTGCGGCTGACCACGTTCTCCAGCCATCTTCCTCTCAGGCGAGGAAGATACGTCGACGGAGCAGGGGCGCAGCCAATACCCCGCGCATCACTTCTGATGCGCCACAAAGAGCCTCTGTCTTTGACAGACTCACTCGCTGTAATGGCGAGGAGAATTTGGATGCTGAGTACTATGCACCCCAGCGGGCTGGTACGAAGAAATCTAAGGCGGTACGGGCCATGCGCCACAAACGTGCTATGCCAGCAGCCGGCCAGAGGTACGTGCTTACAATCACGCGCGCTGCCGATGGCAAACTGTACAAGGTTGACTCAAGTGCTTCTGCACCAACAACGAGTCGACCTTCAAAGTCCTCATCTCGCTTGGGCGCATTCACTGCGTGCACAACCAAGCCGAGAGAGGCAAACTCAGTGGTCTTGAACTCCCGCGCCTCCTCTGGTTATGCGTTTGAGGTCCGTTCAAGTCACTTCAAATGCTGTGGTTCCCCCACTACTGATCGTGATGCCTGCTTGGTATTAGATCAGGGGGCGCAGCACTCACCCGACCACCCCGGCGCTTGGCCCTGCCATGCGCCTGAGAGGGGTGTGAGGGTAGCACTCTCCTCCAACGACCTGCGCAACGTGATCACTCACAAGCGCCGGTCAGGAGAGTTGACCAACAAGCACGATGCGCCTCTCACGGGGCATACTTGTGCAGTGGTCACCATCAACTGCTGTTGCAAGACGGCAGTACCGCCAAAGCAGTCGGTCTTCCAACGGCTACAATCATCGATACCCCTCCGACATCGCCTTGGGACGAAGGTGTCAGCAGAAGAGGAGCTAAAGGTTGCTTCATGCAACGTGATCTCCAACTCCTCATCTGTCCGGAAGACGACTGCCAATTCCTCGTCTTCATCCAAAAGCCAGCCGAGGAAAACCAAGGCAGCTGTCTCGACCTCTGGAGTGTTCGAAGGCACTCGGTCGAGGAAAAAGTTCTTGGAGGAAGCTGGGGATAGCCAGACCCTTGTCGAGCCTCCTTCCGAAGACGAAGATGTCCAAAGCACAGCTGCGGCGGATCTTCATCAAGGCGAAGATGGCCTCCCTGAAGCCCCTCAAAATGACGATGTCCTCCAGGACACCGCCGGGGGTAGTACTGGAAATGAAGAGGCCCTTCAAGACAGAGCTGAGGGCAGTCAGGCCCTTGCAGATGCGCCTGTCGAAGACGAACTCCAGAATGTGGCTGGGGGTAGCCAAACACCAGGAGAAGTGACTCCCCCACATGAGAGCGAGGCTGAGAGCGAAGCCTCAACTAATCCATCCACTTCCGGCCGTGTCATGACAGTATACATGACCGGGGGTGATCTTGAGACTGATGCGCCACCACAGGACAATGTCCAGCGCATAGACTCGCTAGAGGGAGGACTCAAAACCCTCTCTGCCTCAATGCAAGCACTGACTCAAGCAGTGTTTGAGATGCGGTCGGCCTTGATCAGGACACCTTCAAATGGTCCCGACCCAGGAGCCAATGGAGAGTCGAGTGTGCCCCTCCAACGGACACCCTCAGACACAGAAGCACCCCGGACGTCGGAGCCCTCAAACGCTCCACTCCAGGTGGCACCTCCTTTCCCGACTCCTAGCTCCACGGAGGACGTGGTCGAAATGATCAAAGATCTGCGGGAGCGCTTCGAGTCCAAGAACAGGCAGGAGGAGCGCCAGAAGATGGGCATTCCCCAACCTTATCCCTTTGAGTGAAACAAGGTAGTTTATCCCCCAAAGTATAAACCACAAACACTCACGCCGTATGACGGGAAGGACTCTCCACGACGGTACCTGACGTACTTCCAGTCGCAGACAGGGCATCTTCCGAAGGAGGATGCGCTCCTCACCAGCATCTTTGTTGGGGCCCTGAAAGGGGTGGCGTATGACTGGTACTGCAGCCTCCCCGATAATTCCATATCGTCCTTCAACGACCTGACACGCCTCTTCCTCGACCGCTTCTACGACGGTGGAAAGGACATGACGATGGCGTCTCTCATTGAGATACGCCAGAAGGACAAGGAAACGGTTCGGGCATTCATCGAACGCTTCCGTCAGGCCTGCTTCAGGCTACCTCCAGGCATGCCGGAGCATGCGCTTCTCTTCGCTTGCAGTATGAACATACTGCCTGCAGTAAAGCTCTGGCTTAACTCTACTCTCCCTCCCGACTGGAGCTCCCTAATCATCGAAGCTGAAGCTGCAGAGAAGAAGGCGGCCAATGCACGTCTTCTGGGTGTTAGCTTCCCCGCCTTTGACGATAAGGGGAAAAAGTCCGCAATCAACAACTCCGGACGAGAAACAAAGGGGAAACAGGCATTGACTGTTAATGCCTCGAAGGGCGCATCTGCGCCTACTCAAAAGCCTCCACTGGCACCGAGACCCAAGGAGGTTTATTCATTCAATGATGACGACACCCTGCAACTCTTTGAGATACTGAAGCAGGGTGACAAGATCAAGCTTCCGGACCCGAAGCGGCCCGATGAAGTCGAGAAAGTGGACAACCCGAGGTACTGTCACTACCATCGGTTTGTCGGACACCCGACCAAGGACTGCTACGTCCTCAAAAATTACATCCAGCGCATGATCAATGCGGATGTAATCTCCGTCGACTACGAAGAGAAGACGGTGTCAGCTAATGTGGTGTCACTTCAGTTCGGCACCTTGCCGCCGACTACCACACAAGATGGCGTCGTCCCCATCCCTAAGGCGACAATGGAGGTGGTGAACTTGCCACCCACCCGTGACAATGTGAGTGGACTTGTCCCACTCACCACATCTCGAGGAGAGGTCCTCTGGGTTCACCCCGACCTCGTCTCCGAGGTAACTCAACCGGAGGTACGCCCTACCTCCAAAGCAAAAGGCAGGAAGATCAAGTCTTGCCGCACGGTCTCTTCTTCAACGGAAGAGGCGCTTCCTGTGCAGACGCGTGCACAACAGAACTCCCAGCCCGGTGAAGCTGCCGCCGAAGTGGTGCCTCCTGGCACCATCCCTGAGGAGGGTCCATCCAAACCCTCAGCAGCCAATAAACAAAAGCAAGTGGAGGCCCGTTTCGACAGACCTCTGCGGAAAGAAAATGCTTCGGGGCTAGCCAAGCCCCACAATTTTGACATTCTGGCACAACTGGCCAGTACTCCTGCACGCTTGTCTTTGTTCGAGCTCCTACGTCTCTCCAAGGACTCCCGAGAAGTTCTCTGCGAAGCTCTGAAGGATGCCGAATCCTTTCTCAGTTAAATCAAGCAGCCTGAAGACCTCCCAACTACTTGTGCACACTGTCATTGTGCGGATGAAGTTATCCCAAACATAACTTTCACCCAACAAGATATGCTGCTCAAGCATCACCGACATAACCGACCGTTGTATTACACAGGGTACATCGGTTCGGTAAAGGTGAGCAGGATTCAGATCGATCCGGGGTCTTCCCTAAGCATCATTCCAAAGGCGCTGCTATCAAAGCTGGGGATCCCAATGTACCGGCTGGCGCCCTCTAATACGACCATCAGTGGCTTCAACGCTAGCAAGAGCGAGCCACTGGGCAAGATCCGGCTGAAGTGTCACATCGGCAGCCTCAAAACTGAGGTGACTTGTTATGTGGTGGATGCCGAGGTCAACTACAACATCTTACTCGGACGACCATGGTTACATGAGTACATGGTGGTGCCCTCCACGCTCCACCAATGCATGAAATATGTATCCACCAACGGCGTCATCCGGACGGAGTTTGCAGATATCGATCCCTTCAAAGGGATTGAGGCCTACTTCACCGATTTCGACTTGTACAAGCCACTTGACGAGGAGGAAGCCAACGACGCCGATGATGAAGCAGAGACGGCAACAGAGCCGGACTTGGAGCCCGAAATGACTCCCGACGCCCCCTTGAAAATCCGATTGAAGGGCAAGCCTTCCCAGAAGGCGCCTCCAATGAGCATCAAGCAATCAGGGAAAGCACCGACTCACGAAGCTCCCCTGAAGATACGCCTCAAGGGAAAGCTACCTCAAACAGCGGCTCCCCTGGTGGTAAAATTACAAGGGAAGGCACCACTCATCGGAGGCGCAACCGAGGCACCTCTCAAGGTGCGTCTTAAAGGCAAGCCGCCGCAGTCATCCAAGGTGCCGGAGAGGGCTCACATAACCCTCTCAGACCCCAAAGTCAGAGCGGTGGAGGACTCTCCTGACCCGGCCCCAGTGCTTACAGATGAGGAGCTTGGCAAATATATCTCTGCTGATGTAGACGCACCCTCCTTCGACAATGTAATCCCACGGGATAAAATCTCATACTTTATCAATAATAGAGTGTCTTTCAATTATTCTTGTCTTCCACACTGGAATGCCATGTATGCATTAGACAACGCTCTACGGTCGTTGCAAACACAAATAACGACCGTCCACCTAATCGAGTGGCCCCGTCTCAAGGAGTCTTCATAATCCCCCCACGAAGCCGAGACGAAGGCACCATCATCTCGGGCAAAGTCGAGCGTCATCAGGACCTCCCGTCAATCGAGCCCGAACCTGATACCGGCAGAGTACAAGTCTATCGGTACACGGATACGGCAAAGCGCATCATCCAAAAGATGGGCTACGACCTGAAAAGCAATAAAGGCGTAAACTACGGCAAGGGTTGGCATCTCCCTGTCCGGCTTTCGATGCCCAATGGAAAGCCACATGATTACTATAATCGGACTCGACGAGGGTTAGGCTATGTCACGCCGCCATCAAATCCAGAGAGTTCAGACGCAGAAGACATAGAACATTCCCACTCGTCTGAAGCATCGACGTGGGATTCCGATACCAGTATCGGATCAGTCTTTTGGAAAGTGCTATCAGCTAACATGACATTGGCGCAACCTCAGAAAGATGAAGGCGAAGACCAACCGCCGGAACCCTTCGAAGAGGAACCCTGGGCTCAACGCCTAGGAGAACAATGGGAGTCTCGTTTTGAGTTACGAGAACCTCCCACCGAAGACGAAGTCGAGCAGATCGACCTCGGGGATGGGTCTTCTTCTAAACCCATCTTTATCAGCAAAAGCTTGGAAGGAGAAGACCGAGAATCTTTAGTCCAACTGGCTAAAGAGTATATTGACGTCTTCGCCTGGAGCTACGAAGACATGCCGGGTCTCGATCCACAGATCGCGATGCATAGGTTGAACATCTTACCAGATGCCAAACCTATCAAACAACAACAGCGATGCTGCCGCCCGGACATCATGAATGCCATCGATCAGGAGGTGGACAAGCTCTTGACCAGTGGCTTCATCCGTGAGGAACAACACCTGGACTGGGTAGCCAACGTCGTCCATGTCACCAAGAAGAACGGGAAGATACGAGTCTGTATCGACTTCAGGGATCTCAACTCTGCTTGCCCGAAGGATGAATTCCCGCTCCCAATCACCGATGTAATGATCGACAACACATGTGGCTTTGAACGCATGTCCTTCATGGATGGGTATTCAGGCTACAATCAAATCAAGATGTTCCCCGATGACGCAAAACACACGTCATTCAGGACTCCGAAAGGTGTTTTCTGCAACACAGTAATGCCCTTCGGCTTGAAGAATGCCGGTGCAACATACCAACGAGCGATGAGTACCATCTTCCGTCAACATCTTCGCAAGACAGTTGAGTGTTATGTTGACGACATCGCAGTCAAGAGCCGCCTCAAAAGAGATCACCTACAGGACCTGAGGACGGTCTTTGATCTCATGCGGGCACATCAACTCAAAATGAACCCCGCTAAATCCTTCCTGGGGGTTTCTAGCGGCAAATTCTTGGGCTTTGTCATCACGGCAAAAGGCATTCATGTCGATCCCGAGAAGACTAAAGCCATCCTCAACATGGACCCTCCGAAGAACCTTCGAGAACTTCGGGGCTTACAGGGACGTCTGGCATACATCCGGAGGTTCATAGCAAACCTCTCCGGTAAATGTCAACCCTTTACTCAGCTCATGAAGAAGGGAGTCTCTTACGTCTGGACAGAGGAGTGCCAAAAGGCTTTCGACGACATCAAGGCTTACTTGACAAGCCCGCCAGTCCTAGTGGCACCTGTCGTCGGCAAACCATTCCTCCTCTACGTCCGTGCCATGGATCATTCCCTCGGCGCTTTACTGGCTCAAAACAACGATGCAGGCTACGAGCAAGCAATCTACTACCTCAGTCGAACACTCATCGGGGCCGAACACCGGTACAACCCCGTTGAAAAGGAGTGCTTGGCTTTGGTGTTTGCCATTCAGAAGACTCGTCATTACGTCTCGGGCCAGACAATTCACGTCATCTCCCAAGTCAATCCACTCAGAGTTCTAATGACGAAGCCAGGGTCATTAAACTCCCGGCTGGCTACATGGGCGATCCTACTAACGCCATACAACATGGTGTTTGTCCCGCAGAAGGCGGTCAAGGGTCAGGCTCTGGCTGACTTTTTAGCTGCACACCCCATCCCAGAATCTTCAAAACTCTATGAAGACATCCCGGATGAAGTCCAAGAATCAAACGTCACTGAAGGAAGCCCCGTTTGGCGGATGTTCTTCGATGGCACTTCAAGAACGGGCCCCAACGGCCAAATCATCGCAGAAGTGGGGGTAGTCTTGGTCTCCCCCGATCAGCTGGTCATCCAGCGCGCATACTCTCTTTCGAAGCCGTGCTCCAACAATGTTGCTGAGTACAACGCACTCGTCATGGGACTCCAGCTAGCACAACAGCTGGGGGTGGATCATCTGGAAGCCTACGATGACTCGAAACTCGTCGTAAACTAGATTCGGGGGCAATACGAGGTTCGCCATGAAGATTTGATCCCTTACCATGAAGTTGCATTGAACATCATTTCAACCTTCACTGGGTTCTTCATCGAACATGTACCCCGTCTACAAAACTTGGAGGCTGACGCTCTGGCTGGCCTCGCAGCCTCATTGTCCGCACCCCTTGGGACTCAACACTATGTCACGGTAACTGGCCGAGACTTGATTTGTCCCAGAAACAACCTATGTTTGCAAATGGCTCATGCCGTGCCGACAAACACCGATGTTAATGTCCGAGACTGGAGATTCCCGTTCATCGACTTCGTCGTCTACGGAATCCTTCCGGAAGACCCGAAGGAAGCCGTCTCAGTCAGGAGACGCTCTCTTCGATTCTACTACGATACAGCCACTAAAACGCTGTACCGATGCTCCTTCGACGGGCTTCTCCTTCGATGCCTGTCTAACGAAGAAGCGGCTGAAGCTCTTCGAGAAGCTCATGACGGAACTTGCGGAGCTCACCAACCAGGTCCTAAGTTGCAAGATCGACTGCGACGTATGGGCTACTACTGGCCAACCATGGCCGCTGACGCAGTAGAATATGCTAAGAAGTGCCATGCATGCCAACTTCATGCAGACTTCATACATACACCGTCTGAACCTCTACATCCTACAGTCGCCTCCTGGCCATTCGAAGCCTGGGGCATGGACATTGTAGGACCAATCACCCCTCCTTTATCAAGAGGACATCGTTTCATCCTGGCCATCACCGATTACTTCTCCAAATGGGCGGAAGCAGTCCCACTAGCGGAAGTAAAAAGCTCCAGGGTGGTCATCTTTATCAAACACCATGTCATTTACCGTTTCGGAGTACCCAGGCGAATCATTCATGACAATGGTCCCCAGTTCATCAGCCACATTTTCAGCAGGTTCTGTGACAAGAATCGCATTCAAAACGTGGCCTCAACCGCCTACAATCCGGCAGCAAATGGATTGGCCGAGGCGTTCAACAAAACTATCGTCAGGCTGCTCAAAAAGGTCATGTCATCCAACAAACGCGACTGGGACGAAAAGCTCGGCGAATGTCTTTGGGCCTACCGGATAACGGTACGGACCCCAACAGGCAACACACCATTCTCCCTGGTCTACGAGAGCTAAGCGGTACTGCCTCTCGAGATCCAGATCCCCTCACTCCGAGTAGCGATCACAAACAAACTCACAGAAGAAGACAATCAACGTCGTCGTCTGCGGGAACTGGAGGCACTTGACGAAAAGCGTCTCCTAGCTCAACAACGCATCGAACTTTACCAAGCCCGTATATCACAGGCTTTCAACAAGAAGGTCAAGCAAAGAACTTTCCAAGTTGGCGACCTGGTTTTAGCAGTCAGAAGGCCAATGGTGTTAACTCACAAGACACCAGGGAAGTTCGAGCCTAAATGGGAAGGACCCTTCATCATTGAGACGGTATACTCAAACGGTGCTTACCGCCTCGCCAAACCCAATGGGGACTTGTTCATGATGCCCATCAACGGCAAGTTCCTAAAGAAGTACTATTCTTGACATCCTCCAAGACATGTATTTCCCCAAACAACCTCTTTTCACAAAATCAAATGCTTCAGGAACCCAGCTGTTCCGTGGCATCCTTCCGTAGAAAGATAACCACGTCCACATTACCTCTGAGTTGTCTCTCTACATCCTACAAAGCAGAACCTTACATTTCATGAGCTTACGCTATCCTTCATGTTTACCACGTCCACATTACCTCTGAGTAAACATCCCGTACAAACAACTCCTGTGTTGTCGTACATTGATCGCAGAACTTCCACGTCCACATTACCTCTGAGTTGTTCAGCGTATCCCCCAGGATCATTCCTACCACGTCCATAGATACCTCTGAGTAGGAAGATTTTATCATTTGAACCTAATGATTGCCATGTCCACATTACCTCTGAGCAAACATGTTGGTTCCTTCAAACTTATTATCTGTACCTAAAAATCAAGGTGCGCAAAAGATAATAGGTCCACATAAATCATCAAGTTCATGAGATCAAAAATGAACACATCACAAAAAAAAGAGATAGTGTATTTCTTTATTTTTCAAAAAAGGGAGTACAGAAATACGCTATTTTCCCCAGCAAGAGTTGCAAAAACACATAAAAAGAAGAGAAACTACAGTCCCCGATCCTCTCCAGGGTGGGACGAGAGCTCTCTGACTCGACGTCTCAGGTCGGCAGTGCGAGTTTCCACAGTCGCCTGGACTCGGAGCTCGGCTTCTTGACGCATTAATCCAACAGCCTCAGCGGAAGTTTTACTCTCATACTTCTCATCAAGCTGTCGTCGCTGCTGAGCCAAAGCAAGGGTCCGCTGAGTAAGAGTCGCTTCCTCCTGCTTGAATGCCACGTG
Source organism: Iris pallida (assembly GCA_029216955.1). NCBI lineage: Eukaryota > Viridiplantae > Streptophyta > Magnoliopsida > Asparagales > Iridaceae > Iris > Iris pallida. The sequence continues at coordinate 8,027,173 of JANAVB010037418.1, read as the reverse complement.
TTCAGCCAGGACACGATCAGCTTCTAGTTGAAGTTGGGCCCGCTGGTCTTCAAGACGGCGCATCTGAGCATCAACCTCTGCGATGCTAGCGTCCACCGCAGCCCGCTTCTCCGTCGTCTTCTCCATAGATTGAGACAACTGCTCCGCCGCAGCCTCAGTCCCAGCCACTTCACGCTCCCAACTGCTCACATCGGCTCGATGGGAAGCCTCGATTTCAGCAATCAACTTCCCTATCTCTGCATCTATCAAGACAGAGAGGTCATTTCGTTGGATGCGCTGCAGTTCTGCGAGCCGCTCGTCCAGCTCAATCACCGAAACCTCCAGAATTTCGGCCATATGGTCATGGCCTTGGTGAACGCGGATCAGCTCGATACAAGGCATTGCCAAAGCTTTTGCTGTCGCAAAGCTCCCCTTGGCATCCATCACTGCAGATACACCTTTCTCCAGCATTTTGTACACTCCCTCGACGAGGAACTTCACATACTCGTCGGCATCCGCCAGCACCTGCGACGTCATAGCAGGAGTTGGGGGAGCTACTACAGTTTGCGGACCGGAGGAAGATCCGCCAACCTCGATCTGAGAGGTTTGAACCTCGGCAGCAATAGGCTCTTCATCAACAGGGGCCAGACTGCTAGCCCGAGGAGCCGAAGGAACAGAAGGAGCCGGCACATGCGACGTGATAGTACCCCAAGTGGAAGGAGCAACAGAGGGTTCCACACCCTTACCCTTCTCAAGCCCGGAGAAATTACCGACGTCAACGGCCACCTCTTCTACCCCCGATGTTCTATCAGCATCAGCTACCTCCCCCGGCAAAACGGAAAGATCAACATTTATCTCCTGGCCAGCCCCAGAAGACAAGACCGGCAGAAGGGTCTCATTCTTCTCAAGTCCCTCTACAGGGACAAAATCTGTCGCTACCGCCTGATCGGTAGCCATCTCTATGTCCATGGTTGAAGCCAAGGAAGGATTTGGCAATGATTCAGCCGACCTCCCTTTATCATGACAAGGAGGGGAATCAACCCTCTCCTCTATTCTCACTGCTTCTGCTGCCCCCGCAACGGACCCTTGCAACGCCGGAGGGACGTCACCAGAAGGTGACGAACTCCAATCCACTTCATCATCAGGATGCCTCGAGTCTGTAGGACCCTCAGCGTCCAAGGCCTCCACGGCAGATGATACTATCCCAGAAGTTGTTGCGACTTCAAAGTCAGGAGATACTAAAACCTCCGCGGGAACATCTTCGGGACCCTCCTCCATAGGAGACATCATCATTGGTGGAATGCGCTCCTCAGAAGAGCCTGCCACCTCCTTCGGCTTACTGGTGCCCGGTTTCGAAGCACGAGACTTCTTCTTCAATCCCTACAAGAAGAAGAACATAAGTCGCCACAATGACATAAAAAAACTGGAATTATGAAGCACTCCTTACCTCAGCGGGAGCTGAGCCCGTTGGCGTTACAAGTGGCGCTTCCGTAATCTTCGGGGTCGACGTCCTTCTCAACCTTTTTGGTACAGAAGAACCAGCTTCTGGGTCAGCCCGCCTTTTCCCGACAGACGGGTCTCTCACTGGTGCCACAGCAGCAGCCCGATACCCCGCCAATTCTGGCGGACGATATGACCGAGCTGCCACCAACATATTCGTTGTTGTCTCCAACTGGGTTCCAATGATGAAACTAGTCTCCCTGTCATAACCAGGAGACATAGTATTCATAGTGCAATACAGCTTGGCGGCCGGATATAAGATCGGCGGCCAAGGATTGCGAACTGGTGTGGTAAACTTAACACTAGTGCATCCAGCGTTATAATACTGCCAGCCCCGGGCTCCATCCAGCAAACTCCCGATGAAGCCTAGACTGCTACTGGGATTCCGCAGCATTAGCTGAGTGTAGCCAAATTGACGAGCAAATCAGCTTGGCAAGTACGGTTCGAGATAACATCTGTTCTGATTACGGTAGACCAGGTGCGAAGGCCGGATACTCTGCAACCAACGAAAACTCTATTTCGGCAAAGTAACCGCATCCTCGCCAGAATCAACCAAATCCTGGTCGGCCTCGAAATTCTTGAAGATCGGGCCAACCTTCACGATTTCCCACCCCTGAAGGAAGGACAAAACCCTCCTACAAACGGGGACGCCAGTGTAAGACCACTTCCTCTTGTAGAAGCGGCGAATGAAGGCATCTCCTTCGACATGGTCCTCCTCAGGGCCAGGACTCATCACATTCGGATGATGTAAGATCAGCCACCCCATAAGATAATGGAAAGGCAGCTCGGCCCGTGGAAAGTTGTCATTATTACCTTTCTCGTGGATTACATCATCAGTAAAAGACCTCAAACCGCACAACAGGTTGCACACCATCGCGGAGAGGAGAGCTAAAGGTCGTCCAAAGGCCAACTTCACTGCAGGCAAAATGAGATTCCGATGTACCCTCTCAACGGCACCGGATCCCCCTATAAATATGCAATCCCGGAGCCATATCATCAAGTAGGCCGTCAACACTGCCTTAGATGACATCCGGTACGCGCAGTGCCAGAAACAGCTGTACGTATCCTTACCGCTCTCATTGGAATGCGGGGTCCTCTCGTCCAGCCGGGTTATTTCAGAACTCACTTCCGCGGGTTTCAAGCCCTGCGGAGTCGCAAACCGGATCCTCGAAGGATCCGCCAAATCCTGCCTGAAGACATAGTCCCTCCAAGCAGTCACGTGAGGCTGGGTCTTACCCTTGTCCCTCCGGTGCATCAGATAATGATGGCTCGTCACCTCCTTGAAAACGGCCATCATCTCCGGGTCCTTATCTTCCAAGACCTGGATCTCTTCGTTTGATGGGAAATATTCCTCGTACGGTTCCGAGCCCCAAGGAAGCTTGGACACTTCGTACATCTCATGAAGGGCCAATCCCAATTCCCCCACTGGAGTAAAGAAGCTGCCAGTCTGGGCGTTGAAAAGCTCCAAGAGCGCAAGGAACATCGGCTTATTGAGGTCCACGCCTGCCTGCGTGGCCCGAATGGCGGCAGTCAGCCCTATCTCTTTAAGCTCAACTTTGAACCTGGAAAGCACCCAGGAGGTCAACTCGTCCCACTTTGGGATGTAGTGACACCAACCTTCGACTCTAAAACCAGCTGTCGGATACGTGACCTTCGACGTCAGCATCCGATTTGCAAAAGTCGGGGCACTGAAGGGAAACGTGTCATTTGGGACTTCACTATAGATGCTCCCGGGACGCAAAGCTCGGTAACTGAACGAAGAACCGGTTCGTGAGGCGGTCAAGGTGTCTCGCTGGTTCGAGATGGTGTCAATCGAAAGGGAACCCCCCAAGGCACCTCTTTGAGAAGGAGTAAGTTCCCAACCCATCCTTCTCTTCGAAGCTAGACGATAAAAGGCTGTCAGTGGCAACTGGCGGTCAACCTGCCGCATGTATAACATCATGCCCTTAGCAGCAAAGAACCAGTCTTCTCTGATCTTCAATATCTTCGCTTCGGAAGAGACTAATCGGTCGCCAAACAGAAAGGCAGGCTTTAAGAAAGTCACACCTTCAGAATCAGCAGACTTCAGTTTACCGCTCTCCATCATACTCTGGAGGAAAAGCGGCAACTGGACCTGGATTTGTAGCATCCTCTCACGAGGTTGGTCCTGAAGGATAGCATCCTTTGCAGGGTTGATCACCGCCTCATCAAGATCAACTCCCATCTGACAAAGAGAAGCGTCCAGGAGGACCTCATTCAACAAAGGGATCGTCATCGACACTGGCACAACAAAAGTGGAAGTCAGGCAAAAAGACAAAATATGTCAAGCAGACTGGCGCATTGCCAGGGTATGAACCCATGTGCATCTGCTTCGGCGCATCATCAGGGCATAGGCCCATGCGCGTCAGCATGTCTCGGCGCATCATCAGGGCGTAAGCCCATGCGCGTTGGCATTGGAGCTTCGGCGCATTATCAGAGCGTGAGCCCATGCGCGTCAGCAAAGGCTTCGGCGCATCTTCAGGGAATAAAACCCATGCGCGTCAGCCATTAAAACCTCGGTGCATAATAAAGGTATAAACCCATGCACGTCGGCAGGATAGAACCTCGGCGTATCATCAAAGACCGAAGTCTATACGCGTCGGCAGTTAGGGCACAAGGCCCAAAGCAGAGACGAAACCCACCTGTCACCTCGGGACGAACGTCGGCAAGAGTCGCAAGAGTGATAGGTACATCCTCATCGGCGGACTCCTTCGCTTTCTCCTTCCCCTTGCCGGCAGCACCGCGAGGAGTCTTGGAAGCCATTCTCGCGAGGAAGGAGAAGTTAGGGTTTTGAAGAAGAAACTCTAAAGAAGCAGAGGCACAGAGAAGAAGAACCCTTTCTCTCTCCAACTCTTACCTATTTATAGGGCTTGGTCGCACGCGTGAACAGATGACGTGTGATCTCAGCCGTCGCCTCGGGTTCTGTGCAAGGATAGCAGCAAATAAAACCAAAAGATCATCATTAATCTTTTCGGTTACCGAGGCACCATCATTATTAACTGAGAAGAGCATGCGCCCGAACAGGCATGCGCCCAGAAATCATGCGCCCTGACCTCCATGCTTCTTATTCAAAGTATTCCAAAACTTATTCAAAAGTTTTGAAAACTTTGAAGGGGGTCTTGTAGAAGCATGGAATTTCACAACCAGAAAGCCCATGCGCCAGACACTACATGCGCTAGAACTCAGACGAAGAACTTCACAGCAAGATCAATAAAGATAGACATTCGAAAGAAGACTTTTTTGATATACAGAAGTCTATTACATGTCTAAGAAAAGGTTGTACAAAGGAGAATTTCTACAAAGGAAAAATCCTAAGTCTACAGCCAGCGGCTACCACGCGCCTCCAGATAAGCGCAGCAGCCACCATGCGCCATCAGTCAGGCGCAGCAGACCTCATGCGCCTCCAACCAGGCGCATCCTACCATATCTTCAGCAGCTCAGTTATGTGCATCCAGCCCAGCTATGTGCATCCCTTCAGCCAAATTCTTCCAGCCAGGCTCACCTGGCCGAGCAGAGCCCAGTTATGCGCCGCTCTTCCAGCCAGGATCACCGGATAAGTGCTTCCACAAAGCATTTAACCTTCTGGCTGGAACCAAGGAAGAGAGGAACACGGCAAAGCTGTGGCCAGGGGAGGCTTCGAAAGAGCCTCCAAAGTCCAAGAAAGATCGTGATCGAAATCATGGCACAAGGAAGCTCTCAACACAACCAGAGTGGGCGACACCCACTTTGAAGGAAGAGAAAGCCTAGCACCGCCATTCCGATCTACGGCTCTTCCCGAACAATGGAGACGAGGCCCGAACATCCCTATCTTTGGATGCAACAGGCACCTTCCGCCTACCTCGGAAGCCCTCGACTCCGTCTTTTGGATGTAACAGTCACCTTCAAGTGCATCGAAGACAACACAGCGTCTCATCTTCACCCTCGGGAGCACTTCGTCAACAGAATGCACCCGCATGTTCAAGTTCATGTTGGAAGTACGTGAGGGAATGAGAAGCAAATCTTCTCTCCATGCCACTATTTATAGGCCGGGCAGATCAAATCCACGCGCCAAGTGGATGGCCCTCCGAATTCCGTATAATGAATTTACATTAAATGGATGAACCGGACGCCTCGAATTCAGCCAAACGGCTATTTATAGCACTCGAAGAGCGAGACAGCCGCATCATTAAAAGACATGTCCGATACGCCAGCCAGACAGCGCATCACACGGACGCGTCCTTCGGCATCAGGCGCATCACACAGACGCGCCCTACAGTACTCGGCGCATTACAGAGGGTGCGCCCCCACACATCTCCATACCGAGTGGAACGCCAACCGACGTGCCCACTCAGCTGTCCATCGAACGTCACCAACATTAAATGCTGAACTGACAGAGTTGGCAGCATGCCTCCCAAAGTCTGAACAGTTGACAGCTTTTTCAAAAAACGAAGCGTCGACAACGTCAGCATCATCATGACTTTATTTCGACGGCTACTGCCACGTGGCCACTCAACCAACCGCATGCGCCTCTACGGCCATGCGTCCAAATTAGCATGCGCCTCAAAAGCCATGCGCCTCAGACTGCTCTCTGATCCCGAAAGACAGAAGGAAAGTCGCCTGCATGCGCCTCAAAAGCCATGCGCCCCAAATGGTTTGTAACTCCTAAAGGTTATGAGCCGTAGCCTCCTCCTGCGCCCAATCCAAGGCGCAGCCCACCAGATCACTCCTCTCCACCAAATCCGAGATCTTCAAACCATGAGTCGACGACACGTGTCTTTTGACTCAACTAATCCAAGATTTCAGCAACGGAAAGATCTTCTCTCTGCTACGTGCCGGCTCACAATAGCAGTATGAAGAGTTCTTCCCCTCGATCAGGGCGCAGCATCCATGCGCCTCCATCAACAACCTCCACGTGGCGTCCCCACACCGGCGCATCCTACATGTGCGCATGAGCAGCCAGCCTGCAAAACTATAAATAGAAGGATCATCTCCTTCACACAGAAGACTCACAACACAGAGGAGACTCACAACACAGAGAGAATCCACAACAGTGAATCACCGGAGAGGCAGTTCTAGACACTCAACGTCTTCCTCCTCTCAACAAGCTCCAGCACCCAGAGCAATCAATACCTTCAGAGAACCGATAACCGTCGTCAGCCGGTCAACGGAGTCAACGTATTACCACTCGCTCCATTGGCACTAAGGACCCAGCTTAAACAAAAGTGTAATCCTAGGACTACATCTAAGTCCTATATTGTATCACTGTTCTGTTTGTATTAAAATTTCAATCAAAACAATTTTAATGGCAAACATGAGTTAGGTGCTGGTCCCGAGATATGATCATCTGCTCCCTCTCCACCTTCAAGCGAGCCAGCTCAGCCTCGACTTCACGAATTCTATCATTCTGTTGATGAATTCTTATATTCGAAGTTTCATAGGCTTCTCTCTGAATATCCAGCTGAGGCTTAGCTTCGGCTAGAAAAGCTTTTTCTTTTGCCACCTTGATGCTGTACTCATGGAGAGCTTCATTAAAAGTAGTCTCCCGAGCGAGGTATTCAGCTGATAAAGCGTCATACTCCTCTTGGATGAGACTTTCAGTAGTTTTACTTGACAGCCTTAGATATTCTTTGATCGGTTGTTCAAGTCCCTCCACGACTTTCTCCAATGCCGCTGCTCTCGCTGCATCATTGAACATGGCAACATTTCTGATAGTAAGAGCAATCGCCGCCTTCAGACTTTCATAACTGAGGCCCTTCTTCAGGACCATCTGGATCAGAGCCGCCAGAGTCTTGTAAAAAGTGTCAGTATGAATCTCAACTAAGAGATTCATTTCTGTACTTGAGCTCGGAGTTGCGGCAATATCTATCAAGTCCCTTTTCTGAATACTAGGAACAGATGTGGTTGCCTTAGTAGCAGATTGAGATGAAGCCATTGTTGTCACTGCTACTATGGCCAACTGATCCCCAGGAGCTTCAGGGACAGTGTCTTTAGCATTTATTACTCCAGCCGTTTCTGAAGTCGAAACTACTTGAGTTTCGATGGCGGTGATTGGTGCGGGTGGAATGGTAGTTATGGCAGCTCACTCCTGTTCGGGCATGGTCTCTTCAAGAACTTTTTCTGGAGCAGTAGAAATAGAAGAGGATGCTATTACAATATCCCCAGCTTCAGCTGATGATTTGACTATGCCTTTATCACCTTCTTCGGCAATCGGCTCTGCAGGCTCTTCAAGTATTTCAGTTGTCATGAGTCCTTCTGCAACTGGTTCTTCATTGAAGTCTACTTCTTCCTCAGTAGCCTCTTCATCATCTACAGTAGGTTCTACTACAGTTTGTTCTTTATCCTTGCCCTCAGCAGGAGGAGACAATTCTAGCTGAGCCTGCACCTCGGGCTCTTGTTGTACCTCCATAGATAGAGGACATTCTTCTTGAGCATCTTCTTCTTCTGAAGAAGAATCCTCTTCCTCAGACTCTGTATTTTCCTCACAAATATCTTTTTGAGGAGGAGGAGGATCCACAAGCTTGGATGCAATGATGACACCTACAAAAATTAAACAAAATAAGTTAATATACAAAAATCATAATTTTGTATAGATTTTGTGTAATTTATATTTACCTGGAGTAGGTGTAGGACGTGCCAAGTACGCGCCATAGTTCCCATCCCAGTCGTCATCGTCAAAAGTAATAGTTGGTTCATCTAACGGGATAAGCTCTCGATCAACAATATGTGGAGTGGCAGCGTCCTCAGTAACTTGTGCTTTTTGTGGCAAAATCAAATGAAGTGCTGAGCTGAGACGTCCCGGAGATAGGACCGTCACCGCAGCTTTTTGTGGCAAAGTCAAGATGAGTTGAAGAAGATGCAATATGATGCGGCTCCTCGACTGAAGTGTCACTCTCTGGAGTAGCGGCTCTTGGTCTAGAAGGCCCTTTGGTGGTAGCCTTCTTCTTCTTCTCTGGGAGTGGCCTCTCTGGAAGAGTAACAGCTGTACCTTGCTACTGTTTCCAGGTCTTGCTAATAATGATAGGTTCCACAGCTTTTTCCCCCATTCCGGTTGGGATTACTTTCAGATACGCATCTGGAATAACTGCATCGTCGGGTATGTCTGATGGTACCCGGATTGGTTTTTCGACATTCCCTTCTTTGGGCCAGCAAAGACTCCCCTTCATGTTGTACCCATGGGCGAAGGAGTGGATGGATGCATAAAAGCGAGCATACGTATGAAGTACTCGTAGCTCGGTTGTGCTTGTAGCGGTCGATATTCGAAATTTGGCACCGGTACAGGGCAGTGCTAAAATATCTCCAGCCTCTTGCACCATCAATTAGCTTCCCATAATGACGAAAACTGGTGGAGGGATTACCAACATGAAGTTGGTCATATCCGAACTGGCGAGCGAACCGACTTGGTATATATGGTTCGAACGCACAGCTGTCTTCATTTCTGTACATCAGATGTGAAGGTCTGATGCATATTAGCCATTTGAAAACAGGCACAGACAATAAAGTTCTTTCTTCAACTTCATCTTCAAACTGTACACCTAGGCAGTCGGCTGGAACTGGTGGTCGGGTACAGAAAAAGTTCCATCCATAGGAGTAGTTTAACACTGCCCGAGTATCTGCCACCGAAGTCTCACTCCATGTGGCTTTGCTGAACTTCTGAAGGAAGACCTCCGCATCATCTCCAGGGCCTGGTGTCAACAAATTGCAGTTGTGACGCAATAGCCAGTCCATCAGGTAAGTGTAGGGCATTTCTACCCTAGGGAATACGTTTCGGTGAGGAGCATTGTTGATTAGTTCCTCACCAAAAGTCCTCAAACCTACGTTTATTCGACACACCATTACCGATAGTGTCTCGACCCGCTCCCGAATAATCGTACACGAGTCGGACACGCCCAGCCTTCATTGTTAGACACAATAAAGTAAGCTGTACCAAAAGCTAGGGAAACTAACCAGATAATCAAGACAAGTAAAAATCACAGCATCTATAATGTATCCCAGAAAGATCACCATAATCCACAAATCCAGATATCATAATGTACCAGAATCAACATGAATGAAAAGTGCTATGAACTCTAAAGTCAATATCTCAAAGTAAAGCTAAGTAATCTAAACCTGAAGCCTCAAGCTAAGCCTCATCCTGCTCAGCTAAATCCTGGGCTCTAGCCCATAGAGTAGAACAATGTCCTGCAAGCATACCTGCAACATATCCTATTCAGGAGCGGTGCAAAGTACAATTCTAGGTAATAAACAAGACATCATGATATGAAAGTACAAGGAAACATAAAAAGTACAGGAAAGAACACCCATGCCAAACTAAGTTCAAATCCCAGCCCGATCAATACTCATGCATACTACCCCAAAACTGAAATATATACATTCAAAAATTATCAAATTAAAATAAGACTCCAGCTTCCTTTGTTAATCCAACCCTGACACGTACACACATCCCGGACACGAGCTCTACCTGGACACAGCTACATCACTGTAACACAAACGGTCCACACAACTTAACACAGTCTCGAGAACACGAACTCTGGACACGATCCGACTCTCATCCAGAAGAAAACTCGAACGTACGCCCAACGATTACGATGCATGAAAAGAACACACGCCACGTTGAATTATAATCGAGCACCCCAAAGTATTTTGAGTAAAAAAAGTGGAGAAGAATTACCTGAACTATTCGATCCGCTGTAAAAGAAAATCCAGGGGTAGCTACGCCCTCAATGATAGACACAGACACAACTAACTGAGATAACTCGACACTGCAACATAATCAAACAGAATAGAACATGGAGATAGAGTAATATTAGAGAAAAATTGAATTCTCCAACAGAGTTCACCAGGATGGGAAAATAATACTTACAATCAAAAATTGAAGCTACTCTAAATTAGGACACTGCCTCGCACTAGTTCGATCTCCAAAAATTTTGCTCTCCGAAAGTGAATTGATCATAAAAATCAGAGAATCGTCGAAGTCGATCTGAACAAAAAAATACGAACAAAGCCAGATCTGAGAATTTTAAAAAAAGAATCGACTCTAGGAAAAAGTCCCAACAACTCACCACAGCTGCTGGAAACCCTCAATCGCCGTCGTCAGGAAAATCTCGCAGTCTGAGCTCTGCCGATGATCCGACACCAATGAGTCGCGTGTTGCCGAGAACCCACCGCTAGTGAGTGGCGCTGCTACGGCTTAGTCGCCGAGAGAAAGCATTACCTTCGCCGCCATAGTCGTCGGAGTAGTCGCCCCCACCGCCGTCTCCTCCTCGAACGTCGGCAGAAAAAATTAGTCGGTCGGAAGAATGGGCTGAAGAGTGGGGACTGTTCCCGAGAGAAACGAAAAGAATAAAAAGGAAAAAAATAATATGAGCAGCTCGAAAGAATCAATCCACACACTACTGAGTTAATATAACTCAGCATTTGCATTTTAATCCCCCCACCATATAATATTTAGAACTTACCCCCTCCCCCTTTTCATTAATTATAATATAGCCCCTCCTCTTAATTAACTATTTATAAACAAGCCCTCCCCCTTTTCAAATATTACAAGAATGATAAAAATTCAGTTAAAAACTTTTTGGGAAAATTTGAGGGGACCACAAGTTGCTTTAACAACTTTTCAAATTTGAAAAATTGCTCCAAATTATTTCCCTCTAAAATATCAACCATCATATTTATTAATTAAAATAATTAAAATTAACCTTTAATTTGAAACCCAATCAATTACTATTATTAAAGTTAAAATTTTATTTTTCTCTCAAAGCTGGGAAGTGGAGTTACAAATCTCCCCTTCTTATAAATAATTTCGTCCTCGAAATTCGAGCGGTAATAAAACAAACTCAAAGCAAATCTCAAGAAGGTTCAACATAATTTATTTATTGTATTTAAGATTCTCAATATCAAAGTACACTCAAACAAACAAACTGGGATAGCGCTCCCGCATCTCGTCCTCGCGCTCCCATGTAGACTCTCCCGGAGAGTGGTGTCTCCACATGACGCATACAAGTGGAATAGTCTGGTTCCGCAGGCGCTTCTCCCTCCGATCAAGGATCTCCACTGGCTGCACCTCGTAGGTCAAGCTCGGACCCACCTCTAGCTCTGAATAGTCCACCACATGACTCGGATCTGGAATATAGCATCGAAGCTGGGGCACGTGGAAAACGTCGTGCACTCCCTCCAAGCTAGCTGAAAGCGCTAGTCAAAATGCCACCCACCAATATGCGCTATCACGTCGAAAGGACCGATGAATCTCGGACTGAACTTTTTGCCTCTGCCAAAACGAAAGGTGCCTCTGGTCGGCGAGATCTTCAGGAACACTCTATCTCCAACCGCGAGCTCTAGTGGCCGTCTGCTGCTGTCCGTCCAGTACTTCTGTCGATCCTGCACAACTCTGAGATGCTCCCTGAGCCTTGAGACCCCGTACGATAATTACACACAAGAAGTTGGAATAACACGATCAATGATCAAGAATCAAATAGGCACGAGATAGAATGAAGTTCCAATTACAACTTAGAGGGACAAAATCATGAAGGCACAATTATCAAGTACGATCAAAAATCGATAGTTTAACACAAGTGGACTAGGACAAGATAGGAAAATCATGGTCAAATAGACATGATTTAAGATTAAAGTTTAGACAAGACATGAACGAATATGGAATTAAAATCTGGCAATGTATAATTTGAGGAAATCGATGATCTAATGATAAAATGTTAGAAGGGAAATTAGCAAGGGTTGAGGAGCCGTACGCAATACTCAGGAGATACAGTATCAAATCAGGATAAACGTGTAAGGATTTATAATTCTCAAAAACCAATAATTATATGAAAATAGAATATAGTCTCCATGGTATCCAATAACATATAGGTATTCGAAATCACTTTGCCTAGGATCCCTACCCTGCCAGTATATATCTGACTATAGTGGACTTTCGACTCCGTGACTCAAATAACAATATGTCACCGAATAATCTGTCAACCTTATCCATTTTCTAACAATCATTGACGAAGCAACCCAAGAGATCAAGGTATGAAGAATATGACAAGTCTCGATAGTACTCGAAAACCTATGATTGTCTGAAATCACTTCAACTTAGAGTTCCTGCCTCGCTAGTGCGCTACTGGCTGCAGTGAACCCTCAGTCTCCATAATCCAGGTAATGGCTGCAGCGCGCAACTGTCATGCCATAGTAAGTCATCGAATAGCCTCTCGACTTTATTCCTAGGAATTTCAAAAGAGTTCCAAGGAATTCAAAATGAGTTTCAATAGTCCAAGTCACGAAAATGGTGAAGTTACCTGACTGTTAGAATACAAGGATTTATTAGGTACTAAGAGACGACAAGGAATCCCATCAGTGAGTACAAAAGGGCAACCAAGGAGATTTAAAATTCCAGATAGTGCGAAGTTTCAAATTATGAAGGAATATCAACTGATATCTGGAATGGTAACAAGATTTCATATATGGGACGTTATTCCGAAAGGATAACAGAGACTCGAAGGATGAACTGAGGCAAGGTATTAGAAAGGAGACAAGTTTCAAAATAAGAAATAAAATCCCGTACTGGAAATAAGGTTCCACAACATCTCAATTAACAACAAAACCTCAGACAAAATTCGAAGGGAAAACAACCTCCCATAGGATACAAGGTCTCAATTAGAGAACAAATATCAACAAGGTCGTGATTAGGAAATAAAATCTCGACTAAAAAATCTTGACGAGGAAACAAGGTTTAGAATAGTGACTAGAAAACAGGTTCTAATAGGAGACTAGGTATTGGATTGTAAACATGAAACAAGCGAATCTCAATAGCAACAAAATCGTAAATAGAGAACAAGTCCCGAATAAAGTCAAGAATAGGAAATAGAATCTCAAACAAGCATTAATAGAAGCGAAAGTTCAAACAAGGTTTCAGAATAATATTTCAAGTAGGAATATTTATGAAATAGTACAAGTTCGATTAGCGAACAGAATATCAATAAACGAGTAGGAACAAGTATCCATGAAACAAGCAAAATCTTGGATAGGAGACAAGATCGAAACAAAAATAGTGGACCAACAACTCTCGACTAGAAAATCAAAGTCATGAATGAGGAAACAAGTCTCGAATAGAAAACGAAATCTTCAAAACCCTCAAAGGTATTTGCAACAATGTCTGTATAGGACGGAGCTTTAAACAAGTTTCGAATGAGGAACAGGATTTCGAAGAAAAATCTCGAGAAACGATTAAATATCAATTAACACGAAGTTTGATAAAGAAATAAAATTTGCAAAATAGGAGCCATTACTAGGAAACAAGGTCAGGAATGGTGAATATGCAAACAATATTTAATAAGGGATTTCAAACAATTATCGAATTGTGGATCTGAAACAAGTTTACCGAAATAGGAAACAATACCTCGAAATAAGTTTCGAATATCCACCAAGGTTCCAAAGTAGAAAACAAGAAGTTCCAAGAAATGGTCTAGATGCTAAAAGAATTTTAAGAAAAACTGGATTGCTAATCAAGATACATGGTTTTTCCAACCATGCAAAAGAAATCTTCTGTCTTTCATCTATCTTCAATATTCCTCCGGGACTGGAATCTCTTCAATCTTTTTCAACTGTCCTGACGTAGACTGGTCCATGCGGTAGTGCTCCACGTGATTACTGAATCTGGAGAGGTTTGTCCCCTTGCTGTAGTCCTGATGCTCCTGGTGCTTGTCCTTGGGTAGTGTGATCAGTAGCCTCCGAACAGTCCTTGACTTGGTGGGCAGACGATCTGCAGTGCAGGCACAACCTCCGTTTTTTGCGGCACTCCTCAAAAGGATGTCCTGGACGACGGAAGAAAGCACAGTGGGTCATCATCTGAATCTGAGTCTGGATCTCCCGCTAGGGCTGAAACACAGAGCCTCTGATAGGAATATACGTCTGCTGGCGTACTGGCTGTTGAGATCTTGTTGCTCCTCGATCATTGTGATCTGCGACTTGCTGGCAATCCTTCATTTAGTGAATGTGAGCCTGAATCTACATCTGATGATGTGACTGAAGGAGCACCGTCTGAGTGTTATAATGCTTTTCGGGTCCAGGCTAGTTGCTGTCTTAGTCATAAGTCTTCATGTTCCTCCTGAGCTTCAGTTTCCCGTTGTATCCTATTGTCTGTGCTATATTCTGGATTTCCTGGCTGGTGGCTCTAATCTTCAGAGGAGTCGAATCCTCCAAGACTTGGATGATCTTCAGTGGCAGTTCCAGGTTCCTGATCTGCTCCTCGGTGCAAGATATGCGCTCGGTGTCGGGAAGTCCAAGGTCTGAGAGTCTGGAAGTCAGAAGTCCTCTCTAACTCGGGAAATGCATTTGCAAGTCTGGATTGGAAAAGGACGGCCTGCTGGTGTCAAGGAACTCTTGAAACGTCTTCGTCAACTGCGTACTACCCATGGGGATAGTAGAATGATAGAAGATAGTGGGAGCTTGTAACACTCATGTGCAGGTAGATCGACTGTTCCGGAGTCGCCTGCTTTTGAACTATCTGAAAAATAGAAAACTGTTAAAATAACCTAGACCTAAATACAACAAGTGTTTATAGAATATCAATATACCTGATATACCTGATATACCATTATTTCTCGATTTTCCTATGTTGTGATCAAGTTTCCCTAGTTTAATCAAGTCCCCCAATAGTACACTAAGATCTAGGTACTATTAGGATAGACCTACATGGGCCACCACTAAAAACATGTTACGACCCACTCCCGAATAATCGGACACGAGTCGGACACGCCCAGCCTTCATTGTTAGACACAATAAAGTAAGTTGTACCAAAAGCTAGGAAAACTAACCAGATAATCAAGACAAGTAAAAATCACAGCATCTATAACGTATCCCAAAAAGATCACCATAATCCATAAATTCAGATATCATAATGT
Organism: Iris pallida; assembly: GCA_029216955.1. Classification (NCBI taxonomy): domain Eukaryota; kingdom Viridiplantae; phylum Streptophyta; class Magnoliopsida; order Asparagales; family Iridaceae; genus Iris; species Iris pallida. The sequence continues at coordinate 8,011,805 of JANAVB010037418.1, read as the reverse complement.
ACCAGAATCAACATGAATGAAAAGTGCTATGAACTCTAAAGTCAATATCTCAAAGTAAAGCTAAGTAATCTAAACCTGAAGCCTCAAGCTAAGCCTCATCCTGCTCAGCTAAATCCTGGGCTCTGGCCCATAGAGTAGAACAATGTCCTGCAAGCATACCTGCAACATATCCTATTCAGGAGTGGAGCAAAGTACAATTCTAGGTAATGAACAAGACATCATGATATAAAAGTACAAGAGAACATGAAAAGTACAGGAAAGAACATGGTGTGTAAAGTACATAAAAGAACATGAAATGTAAGAACATAAAAGAACATAAAATGTAAGAACATGAAAGAACATGGTATCTTAGAAATCACAGGAACTAAGTACATGATATATCTCCCGAATGTGTGTACAATATTTGAAATATAACTAAGTATGTGACCGGCTAGGGGTAAGCACATGAAAGCACATGAAAGTACATAAAAGCACATGAATGGTACGGCTTAGGACCCGCGTGCACGATGCGGGGTCTAAGCTAAACACACCTGAGTTGTTTCTTGGGTTTGGTCACATAAATAGTATATTTTTCCTCCCCAGGTACAAGTAATAAGAGCAAGGAATATGAGCACCAGAAATACATGTCGTGTTGCAGCGTGTCAATCAAGAAAGAACAGGATATAATGAAATGCACAAGACCATAGAATGTACTTGCCTTGCTCTGAAAAAGTACGGGTAGTCAGTGGAACTGGATATCCTCCTGTTATATTAAGTACAAGCTGGTTAAGTTCTGATAAGCGTCTATCTAATTATTTATAATAACATACTAGTTTTACACATTCCTGACTAAATATAGAATAATATATACTTACTTAATTACTACTCTATATATACCACCTGCTTGTTAATTCTAGATACAGCTAAGCCTAGATAACTTACCGTTAAACCATCTATGGGAGGATACCATATACCAATCAATAGTAGCTAACAAAATTATAGGTTAAAAGTAGATAATACATTTCCTGAGTATTACTTCCAAATTTATTAAAATAACTAAAAAAATGAATGATATAATAATGATTTTAAAACTACAACCATCCCATTCACTACAACAAAAAGACCCTTTAATGACGCTTGATAATTGGATTTCATGACGGCTGATAAAGAAGCGTCATCAAAGTTCAAAATACCTTTTTCTATGACGGTTTTGGCTAATTTTGGGCTTTTTATAACGTTTATAAAACAAAGCGTTATTAATATTTTAGAGCGGTGGCAAACTTGTAATTAAGTTTTCTGTAAAATTCTTTCCACCAACCCGATATTTGGAGGCTCAAGCCTCCGCCCCCTTTTCATCCCCTCTCCAAATCCCTTCTTCTTTCCTCTCAGCTCCACTCCCCTTCTCATCCTCTTCCCTCCTCTCACCAAACCCTAAGCTTCTCCTTCTCCTTCTTTCAATCCTCCACATCGTCGTCCTCCGCTTAGTTTTCTCCTCCGCTTCTCGATCTGGAACCCTAAATTTCCCTCCATCCCCACCAAACCCTAGATTCTCCCCCAACCCGATCTGCTGAACCTCGGGCACAGGGAAGGCGAAGCGATGTACGGCCGCCGCCGCCACTCCCACCAGCCGACCCCCTCCCCATCCTCCGTCCACCGGACCCCTTCTTGCCACACCCCAGACCCCCATAACCCCCCGCCACTCCCGCCACCCCCATGTCTTTCTCCTCCGATGCCGATGGTCCCGATCCCGCCACCGACCCCACCGCCGACGACTCTATCCCCGTCTTCGTCTGGGGCACCAACATCAGCGTCCAGGACGTCAATGCCGCGATCCTCTGCCACTTCCGCGACTCCTCCGACCAGCCCGACTCCAAGTACATGCGCACCGTCTACCACATCATGGAGCTCGACGGGGGCGAGTCCCTTGACGTCGATAGAGGTATAATACTATTTCTACAATCAGTTCTCCTATCCAGGTTCAGTCTTCCTGATCGTAAGTTATATCGGGCATGTAGTTGTTTAAAGTTTAAACCACTTCTTAATATTAATGTTGTTGATTAGTGAGTGGCCTTCTTAAGCATTATGTGCCCCAATATAAAAGTTTGTTTCATCCATGGTGGATGGTTTTTGCCACCATATTTTGTTACTCGTATTGAACTGAATTAAGTTTGCTGGCTGGTGGATAAGGAAGTTCCTTTTATGTTTAATTTACAAGAAATTATTGACGGTTATATTTTACTGAAAGCTTGATTCTGCCCTACCCTCTTCCAGTAGTATCACAATCATCAGGTACAAAATATTTCATTTAAGGATGTGTCCTGTGAAGAAGCTGATCTTTATCTCTTCCGAGGTGAAAACTACTGATTTATTAGAGATGTCTGATAATGAGTTTAATCTAGGACTGAATATCTGAAGATTGTTTATTGAGTATATTACTACATCTTAATACCATTAGACTTTGTTGTCCACTTAATGGTTCTATGCAAATTATTTGACAAATTTGTTATTGGATTTGTAGATCTATTAGTGTCGGATTAACTGAGTGTGCTTGTTAAGCTGTAGCTATACTAGTGGCTATACACCTGAACAATCCAGGCGTGGAGGGAGTAAATTATTTCGGTGAAACAATTATGTTGATTTCATAAATATACACATTTTTCCTGATGTAGGCGTGTAATGCCTGGAAAAACACAAATCATAAATGTTTTGGTCTTGTGTCTATCTGTGCATATATCTTTTGAAGTAAAACCGTTTATGACAGCTAGTAAATATTTCACATTTTATGACCCAGAAGTATCCTGACCTGATGATTTTAGATTCACATGTTCTCTGAAATGATTTGGAATACAGGCTTTGTTGTTGTTCTATTTTTTTCTTTTTAAACAATTTAGATTGTGAGCAGTGTTACTAAATGTATAGAAATAGAAAAGCCAATTGTGTTGAATTGCAACTGACAAGTTCTGGATAACTAGTAGGCATTTCTGTGATATTTTGATTGGGTAGGGTTCAAATCTTCTAAACTTTGGATTTATGTGTTCAAGAAATGCAGATTGTTATCAATGGTATGAGTCTACTGTTTACATGGCTCACAATTATTGTGACACTCATTAAGGACAGTCCAGAAGGCGTGCCCATGTTATATAGGTAGACTATTCTTTCTTCAATTTGTTGTTTTTCTTCAATTTCGACATGTCCTAGATAGGCAAATCTGCACTTGCATATTTCAATCTTATATAGGTAGACTAGTCTTTCTTCAATTTCGACTTGATTCTTTGTGCGTCTTTAATTCTTTATGACCTATATTGTATCAGTTTGTTGTTTTTCTTTTGAGAATTATGATGCAATTTATGTGTTTGACAATAAACTGTAATTTTTTGCTCAACATATTTTATAAAGATTGGAGAAATGAGGCTCAACTTTGTAAGGTAAAATATGATATTCAAAATAAGAATACGAGTACATTTTGTAGTAATCTTTAGTTGCCTGCTCTGGAGTAACTCTCCTTTATCCAATTGTGAGGTGATATTTTTGTGTTCTTGACCGGTCTGGATGGCTCATTGGTTGGGGAGTTTCCTAGGTACTGTTATCCCTAACTATAAGTTACATGTTGGTGCTGCTTGAGAAGTTTGATGCTGGCTGCTCAGCTTCTTTTTTCCTCTTGTAGAGTTTGATTGCTTGATCTGTTTGGAAGGCCAAGTAAAGTTTCAAGGTAATTTTACTCTGGCCAAGTGAAGTAGTTGAGTCGGGTACTTATGTAGTATATTGTCCTATTGATTTAAGAGAATGTACTGTCAAGTTTATTCATGCTTCCAATGTAATCTTTTTTTTTTCAGCTTTCCTTCTTTCATATGTGGACCAATCAATTGCAAGAGACATTAAATTCAAACAAACAAGGATACTGCTTTTTTCCATAAAGATTTTAGCAGTTGGAGGACCTTTAGTCCCTGGTAGTCCAACAGAGCTCTGGGTGCAGTTTTTTGGTTGTTGTAAATGTATATACGTATTTGTAAATGTATATATGTATTTGGATATTCTATTTTGAGAATGTAATGAAGATGTTGATATGTACTCTATTTTGAGAAATGTAATAAAGATGGTGATATATAATGTTAATTTGATTTTTAGGCCTGACAATTATATGGACTGATTTGGATATGCTAATTTGAATAGTATAAAGTGTTATAAATGTGCTGCATTGAGCCTATACATGTTATCTATTCATGACGTTTTAAAATTGTTCTGAATTGTGCACTATATATTAACTATTCATAACGCTTTTATAGAAACTATTCATGACGGTTATTTTATGACGCTTTTAAAAAACATTTATAACACCCGTTTTCATAACGGTTGCTGTAAAAAAAAAGCGTCATGGTTCGTCATTAATGATGCTTTTTAGCCGTCATTAAAAGGATTTTTGTTTTAGTGATTTGACCACAATGCTAGGGCTCTCTACTTAACAGCCCCTTAGTATCAAATTATACAGAACCAAATATGAATTTTCCTGGCCAAACCCAGCAACATCTCCCTGACTCAGCAATTCACAAATATATATCATCTTACAAAATTAAGGCATAAAATGCATACAATCCGATTCCACCCATAAAACATATATACAAAACTTTCATTCATTCCCCACATACACAAACTCAGCAAGCTAATAATAGACTCAACTCAATATACTCAACTTCCACATCTGCTCCTACAGCATTATACTCTTATTAAGTATACTCCCTCTTGCACCAACCAACCTAATAGTTGCATATAACATTTGAAACCTACTCAACATAAACCCAGCCAATGCCTTCATTTTGAACCCAACGGCTACCAAACATCCGAACTCTAATAGCAACAGAATTAAGGAAAATTTATGAGACTAAAGAAAATACATTGATCTTCAGCTAAAACCCAAGCAAATCATGAAATCATCTTAAATGAGAATGTATAAACATATATAATTGAACTTCAAAATTTAAACTCTAAGAAATCATGGAACTAAATCAACCTAGCAACTACATTCAAAATCTCCCATAGTGCACTGATACTTAAATTCTCCCAAGTCACAATTCAAATCTAGTAAAATTAGTTACATAGTTAAAACTATATACAATTTAGACTCAGTAAAATTTAAATGAGCCAACCCGGCAGAAGAGAACTCCTATTTGACTGAGCTCAATTTCCTGCTCGCCACTTCTACACTCTAGTCAATCCCTCTGCTACTCTTGTTACTGCACCCCCATGCCAAACTAAGTTCAAATCCCAGTCCGATCAATACTCATGCATACTACCCCAAAATTGAAATATATACACTAAAAAATTATCAAATTAAAATAAGACTCCAGCTTCCTTTGTTAATCCGGCCCTAACACGTACACACGTCCCGGACACGATCTCTGCCTGGACACAGCTACATCACTGCAACACAAACGGTCTACACAACTTGACACAGTCTCGAGAACACGAACTCTGGACACGATCCGACTCTCATCCAGAAGAAAACTCGAACGTACGCCCAATGATTACGATGCATGAAAAGAACACATGCCACGTTGAATTATAATCGAGCACCCCAAAGTATTCTGAGTAAAAAAAGTGGAGAAGAATTACCTGAACTATTCGATCCGCTGTAAAAGAAAATCCAGGGGTAGCTACGCCTTCAATGATAGACACAGACACAACTAACTGAGATAACTCGACACTGCGACACAACCAAATAGAATAGAACATAGAGATAGAGTAATATTAGAGAAAAATTGAATTCTCCAACAAAGTTCACCAGGATGGGAAAATAATACTTACAACAAAAATCGAAGCTACTCTAAATTAGGACAAGGCCTCGCAATGGTCCGATCTCCAAAAATTCTGCTCTCCGAACATGAATTGATCACAAAAATCAGAGAATCGCCAAAGTCGATCTGAACAAAAAAATACGAACAGAGCCAGATCTGAGAATTTTAAAAAAAGAACCGACTCTAGAAAAAAGTCCCAACAACTCACCGCGGCCGCTGGAAACCCTCAATCGCCGTCGTCAGGAAAATCCTGCAGTCTGAGCTCTGCCGATGATCCGCCACCAAGAAGTCGCATGTTGCCAAGAACCCACCGCTAGTAAGTGGTGCAGCTGCGGCTTAGTCGCCGAGAGAAAGCATCACCTTCACCGCCATAGTTGCCGGAGTAGTCGCCCCCACCGCCGTCTCCTCCTCGAACGTCGGCAGAAAAAAATAGTCGGTCGGAAGAATGGGCTGAAGAGTAGGGACTGTTCCCGAGAGGAACGAAAAGAATGGAAAGGAAAAAAATAATATGAGCAGCTCAAAAGAATCAATCCACACACTACTGAGTTAATATAACTCAGCATTTGCATTTTAATCCCTCCACCATATAACATTTAGCACTTACCCCCTCCCCCTTTTCATTAATTATAATATAGCCCCTCCGCTTAATTAACTATTTATAAACAAGCCCTCCCCCTTTTCAAATATTACAAGAATGATAAAAATTCAGTTAAAAACTTTTTAGGAAAATTTGAGGGGACCACAAGTTGCTTATAACAACTTTTCAAATTTGAAAAATTGCTCCAAATTATTTTCCTCTGAAATATCAACCATCATATTTATTAATTAAAATAATTAAAATTAACCTTTAATTTGAAACCCAATCAATTACTATTATTAAAATTAAATTTTTATTTTTCTCTCAAAACTGGGAAGTGGAATTACAGATAGCAGGTTGATTCTGACTTTAAACACCAAACGTACCGCTGGCCATAGCACGTTACGGTGGATTCTATCAACTGTACCGGTCCCCTGTACAACACATCTCCTCAACCGCAGAGACAGAAAGTCTGCCAGCAAAGCTTTCTTGGAGATCTTCTGGCTGCCATATCTGTGGAAACTCAAGGCTTCGGTTCCTGCAAGGAACTCCCCAGTCTTGGTGGACAAATATATGTTCGAAAATTTGTAGCCAGCCATCATATCCCGTATTTTATCAGCAGGGATTGTTGAACCAGTGTTGATGGTTGGAGCCTTGTTCTCCTGAAATCTTTTTGTATCATCTTTGGATATCTTATCCTTATGGTAAAAGAGATATATTGTCCACTTGTTGATGTACGCCAGATGAGATCCACTTTCATGTATAGTAGTGCAAATCATGTAATGGCACTTCAAATCTTTATATACCTCAACCAATTGAGGATTTTTCTCCCTAATTTCTACTAGTTCCCGGTTGGAGGGAACATACTCTTCATATGGGGCTTCCCCCATTGGCAGCTTAGAGATGAATTACATCTCGTGGAGTGCGAGACCCATTTCACCTTTTAGGGTCGCAAAAGTTCCTGTTGAACTGATATATATCTCCATCAGAGCAAGGAACAAATTACAGTTCGGTGGTATACCCTGATTAGTGGAGGCCACTGCTTCATACAGGCCGATGTCTTTTAGCTCCGTCTGGAAGTTCTTCATAATCCAAACATTAATTTGGATCCAGTTCTGGTTAAAAGGAGTTAGCCACCCTGGTAGCCTGGGGTTGGCCTGAGGATATAATACTGCAGCCCTTATAAACTTATTAATGAACATTTGGGTCTGCACTGGCTGAATCAGAGCAGAATCCTCACTCGGAGAGAATCCAGGCAAGAGACCGGAGAAGGGGACAACACCACCACAGGGAGTACTGGTGTGGTAGCCCATGTCATTTGCTCTCTCTCACTCTCTCTTGAAAATGATCCTTCCTGGCCTTCCATGACTGCTGGGAGTAAGGTTCCATAGCATCTTTCGGGGATGAGTGGCATGGACAAATGCAGACAAGGGATAATCTCTATCCATGTCGGGGAGATACATTGCTCTATTTCCAAAACTTGAACACCCAAGCCTCCTTCTTGGGGTGTGTTTGTGATTTGAAGTCTATCGCATCCCCGTATAAGAAAGCTGGCTTTGCAAATTGTTGGCCATCCAACGATGTCAACAATTCTCCATTTATCATGGACAATAGCATTTTGTCCCCTTGAGCAGATATCAGCTGTTGTCTCTCTGCAGGATATTCCGGATTTGACTGGAAAAACTCCACACGGGACAGGTTCTCCAAATAATTTGAGCCCACCATACCAACTGATGAGCCAAATATTTCTGCAAGTGGGTGAATTTGCAAATCCATTGCTAAAAGAAAAAGAAAAATCAAGTTAGTGAAAATCTAATTTGAAATTTTTACGCAGATGATTTGGTCTGAGTTTTACGCATAAAGATTAAAGACTCTGACTATGTAAACTTTACGCTTACTAAAGTTGATAAAAACTTTTAAAGTGTAAAAGTTCTTTGTTTTTACATAAAGTCTTTCACTTGTAAATTTTACGCTGGCACATATTGATGTGAGCGTATTGAGAACTTTACGCTGACAAGTGTTGATGTGAGCGTATTATGAATTTTACGTTGGCATGTGTTGACATGAGTGTATTTTAATTTTTACATTGACATGTGTTGACGTGAGCGTATTCTAATTTTTACGCTGACACATGTTGATGTGAGCACATTTTGAAATTTACGCTGGCACGTATAGACGTGGGCATATGTTCTTAATTTTACGCTGACACGTATAACGTGGGCGTATTTAATTATTTCAGTTTCAATGCTGACACACATAACGTGGGCATGAAGTGAAAAGCTCGGGTCTTCTTCTTCGACGAACTCGCGGCCGAAGTTCAGTGCTTTACCCTTCATTACCGGAGCCACGATGGGGTTGGACTGTCGGGGGGCCGCCGAAGATGGGGTGTTGGTTTCTGCGCGTTCAGATGTCGACGAAGCGGCGGACTTCTTGCCCTTGCTGCCGACGACGGACTTGCTCTTGGGGGCCATCGGATTGAAATGAGAGTATGAAGGAAAAGAGAATAGAGAGATTAAAAAATCGAAAGAGTAAAGTTCTCTCTCTACTCGTAAAACTCTATTTATAGAGGATTTTGAAATCGGTTCAAATTCCAAGAATTTACGCTGACGGTTGGATATCTTGACTTTTACGCGGACTGTTGAGTATCCCGAACTTTACGCGGAGGACAGTTGAGTATCCCGAATTTTACGCGGACTGTTGAAATTCCGAATTTTACGCTTCTTTTCAAAGTATTTCAAATTTTGGATATAATTTGAAAACTTTGAAGGGGGTCTTGTAGGAGGGTAAAAAGTACTTCAAAGACCAAGTCAAAGAAGTTGAGAGCTTTACGCAAGTCAATCAGAGTCAAACTCAGACTTTATGCAAAATAAAACTCTATGCGAGCTACTTTACGCAAGAGCTATCCTCTAAAATTTACGCGAGAGCTGTCCACTGAACTTTACGTCGGGGACAGGCTGTCAGGCTGCATTTATTGTGCGTGATTTTTTGATCCGACAGCAGGCTTTTCTGACAAGAACAGTGCACAGAAGTCGGATTTGATTTATACTAAACCAACACTTGTCATTTAGTGTGCAGATGGGCTACTTTACGATCAAGAAATTACTTCTTTTACGCACGAAAGCTATTCGAGCTTTTACGCACAAGGCTGTTGTGTGCGTAAAGTTTATTTAAGCTAATTTTACGCTCAAGGCTATTTTTAGCCACTTTACGCGGGAAGTTTATTTTGGGCTACTTTACGCCCAGTCTGCTACTTTACGAAGGAAGTGTATTTTGGGTCATTTTTATGCCCGATCTTTCCTCGCTACATGAGAACTTGGTCTGCTTACGCGGCTTTCATGCCACACTTATCGAGAAACGTGTGTACGTGCTCTCCTCATTTTGTTGAAGTAGTGGGACACGTGTCAACATGCGTAAATGATGATTTGCATCGTGGGTGACAGTTACTCGCGTAAAGACCCGATTTCGTTGCTTTTTACATACAAAGGGTCAAGTCTATAAATAGACTTATTTTCAACATAGACAGAGGAGAGAGATCAATAGAGAGACATGAGAGGAGATTCTGAGAAAACTCATACTTTCAGAGTGATATTCCCATAAGCATTTCTTCAACTTTTTTTCAAGAACAGGGTGAAGTAAAGTAGGAAAGCATTCGACTGTGCCATCAGTGCCGTTGCTCGATACCTTTCTGGTGACTTATTTCTTCCGATTGTTCATCTTCTTCAAGCAGTTTTCTTCATCATCATCGTATGGTCCAAGGAACAAAGTGATCGCTCTCAGATCAGACTTCTATAGCAATACTTCCCAGAACAATTTGTACTTTTTGTACTTTTTCTCGTTTTCTTTCAAAAGCCAATTTTAGGCATTTTGTTAAGTGAAACAGGCACATAAATGTAAGACAAAAATACAAAGTACAAGATCGAGTCGGTGTACTTGCCTCACCTTGGAAACACGTGAGTAGTACTGCATGGATGTAATGGATCACCTGCTAGTTGGTACAATTTGATTAGAGTTTTGAAATAATGATCATTAGCTAACTATATAACTAACTTAGATAATTCAACTATTTCTAATACTTTGTTATAGACAAGAACTAGTTAACCATATTTTAGAAACTGTATATATATTCAAAACAAATATTAATGAAAATACTTTTAAACTATATTTAACAAAATCTTTTGTATACATATAGCTAAGAAGAATTTTACTAAGTCACTTGAGTTAATAATACTAGCAATGAAATATCTTCAATAATAATTTTATTATAAATACTTAGTAATAAAATTGCTTTAGCCAAAATAATACTAATATATAACAAAGCATCTCTGACAATTATCATGTAGCAAAATAGTTTTACTAGTAACCTAATTTAGAATGTTTAAGAAATAATTTCATAACAATATACATATATTATTATACATTATACTAAAAATGTTTATACAAGATTTTTGTACACATAAGTATATATATATACTATGGCTTTAATAAGCCCAAGCCCACGGAGACTCAAATAGTCCAAAAAAATCAGATTGTACACATAAGTATATATATATATATATATATATATATATATATATATATATATATATATATATATATATATATATATATATATATATATATATACTATGGTTTTAATGAATTAGTATTTTGAAATAAAAATAGAATTTTAGGAGTCCAAACACTCAAGCCCAAGAATTAGCCCAGCCCATCCATCAGTTCATCAGTCAAGCCCACAGATCAACTTCAGCCTAAACTCTGTTAGCCCAAACTAATGCTATTGATGCAACAGTTAACTCTAATTCCTAACATTAAACTCAGCCAAATTCCCAATTTAATCTCAACCCAGCTAAAATACCAAATGACTAATAAATCTCACTGAACTCTCCATTCCTTCCTGACTGGTCCTGGCCACAGACCCAAAAGTAGCCCAAAGTTAAATTTATCAAACTTATTGACTCACATGAATTCTAATAAGCTAACATGGCCCAAGTCTACTGCATACTAATTAACCCACCCTGACCCATCATATGAGTACTAACTTGGTCCGACTACAAATCTCTAATGAAAATCAACAGCTAGTCATTAATTCAACCTAGCCCAGGGTTCGGAGAGCCAACCCGGCCCACTCTCTTAACCTAACATATAAACCCTGTCTTCTCTCTCCTATTCTCATTTCCAGCCGACTCTAAACTTTTTCCTCAACTTCACTTCTCACTCGCCTGAACCCTAACCCTAATCTCATTTCTCTTCGTTTTCCCATCTCCTTCTTCCTCTTCAACCGAGAAGCCACAACCCTAATGTTATTCTCTCCAGCCTCCATTAGAAACATCCAACCCAAGCCCTAGCTCCTCGCCTGAACCCTAGCCTATATGTGTTTCACTTAACAAAATGCCTGGAAATCGGCTTTTGAAAATAAAACGAGAAAAAGTACAAGAAGTACAAATTTGATTCTGGAAAGTATTGCTATGGAAGTCTGATCTGTAAATGATCACTTTGTTCCTTGGACCATACGATGATGATGAAGATCACTGCTAAAAGATGAACAATTGGAAGAACTAAGTCACCAGAAAGGTATCGACGCACTTGGGCACTGATGGCGAGGCCGAATGCTTTTCTGCTTTGCTTCACTCCGTTCTGGAAGAAAAATTGAAGAAGAATGCTCCGAAAAATCAGTCTCTAGGCTCTGATCTCTATATATTTTCTTCTCTCTCTCTCTGTGTGTGTTATATGAGAAAAATAAGTCTATTTATAGATTTGGCTTTTTGTGCGTAAAAACTCAGCAAAAGTTCTGTCTTTACGCTAATAACTGCCACCCATGACCGAAGTCATCCTCTGCATATGTTGACACGTGTCCCATCATTTCAATAAGAATAGGATGCATGTACACATGTTCTTCGAGATGTGTGGCATGAAAGCCATGTAGGCAAACCACGTTCCAAATTGGTGAAGAAGAATAGGGCAAAAAAACAACCCAAAATATACTCTGAACGTAAAGTAGTAGACTAGGCGTAAAATAGCCCTGACATGGACTTCCCGCGTAAAGTGGTTGTTAAACAACCTTGAGCGTAAAAGTAGCCCAAATAAACTTTATGCACACGTCAACTTTTGAGCGTAAAAACTCATACAGTCTCCATGCGTAAAAGAAGCTATATTGTGAGCGTAAAAATAGCTCAGTCCACATACTAAACGACAATATTGGTCTCTGTGTAAAACAAATCCCTTCGAATTTTGTGATATATGCCGTCATTAAATCTTCATGTCAGACTTTGCATTAAATGCAAGACTCGACAGCTTTGTCCAGCGTAAAGTGGTTAGCCTGTCTTAGGCGTAAAACCATCGGCTTGACCCTGGCGTAAAAACCATTGGCTTGACCCTGGCGTAAAGCGATTAGCCTGTAAAGATAGATCATGTTGAGTGGAATGCTTCTATCTCTTTGACTCATTCTATGAAGCACTTTTTACGCTCCTACAAGACCCCCTTCAAAGTTTTCAAATATCTTCAAAATTTGAAACACTTTGAACAGAAGCGTAAAAGTCGAGATTTGACCAGTCAACGTTAAAATTCGAGAAATGGTGTCGATCAATACTTAACCGTCATAATGAATTTTCTCTCGAAACTTTCGAATGCTTCTTTATCTCCCCGAGTTTGCATTAATAATGATCAGTTTCCTATAAGGAATATGAAGAGTTGATTTGGTTGTATATATAAGGAGAAATTCTTCATTCTTATTTTTCATCCTCATACTGTCATGGCACCAAAGAAGGTGATTAACAAAGATGAGGCTCCGAGCTCCAGGATTGATATAGAGACAGAGGTTGAGCGGGCACGCAACTTTATAGAGTGCTTTAGACTGACTCCAGCAGTCTTTAGTCGTATAAATGGTGGTCCCTCAACTGCGTATGAAGGATCAGGTGATGCAGAAGCATTTCTTAATCTGATGCGTCGTTCTGGGATCCACAACATGCACGAGTTAGGTGCCTCCCTTCGTCAGCCCAACGAAGGAGAGAAAAAAATAATATTTTATATAGAAGTGTCGTATATGTGTTGCGACTCTTCAACTTATCTGTAGGGGCCTACTCCCCTTTTTATAAATAAAATCTTGATATTGATCTCATCTTTTGGTATATAAAATTGTTCTATACCTCTTTTGACTGCATCTATGTTTGTTCATTCCCAAGAGAAACAAAACAACACGTGGCATCTGTCTTGTGGTCACGAGCGCCTTTTAGTAGGATCTTTTCCGAAATAGGCTCACGCCAAACATTTCTTCAACCCTTATAAATAGCTGAGTTAAAGAATGTTTTATACATTCTCATTCTCATTCTTTCGAAGATAGCTTTTTGCAACATTTTATTCTCCAACAAGAGATTGATAATGGCGATGCTTTCCGATGTCGTTCCTCTGTACGCCCGGTAGCTCTTTGCAAGATTTTATTCTCCAATAAATGATGATGCTTTCCGATGCCGTCTTCCTGTACGCCCGGTCACCAGACGTTGATTCAACCACTCTTAGAGCCGAATCATCTGACCTTAATGGTAAGTTTGATTCGTAAATCGATCGTCTGCTTTTGAACTTTTTGTTGAAAACAGATGCCGATTTTTAAATGAGCGCAAATCCTTAACAGATATGGAGCGGTGTACGTAAAACATTGGCGTAAAACCTGGCATAAAAACCTTACGTGAAACATTGGCATAAGATCTTATAGATTAAGTGCACATGAATCACCGACGTAAAAGCCTTGTTGCACGTAAAATATTGGCGTAAAATCTCGTAGATTAGGTGCACATGAATCACTAGCGTAAAAATGCCTTGTTGAATAAGGTGCGCGAGCATCAGTCTTTAATTGACCAGTAAGTGGATGACGATACTTCTGTTGAAAAATTTTCTCTGTTGTTTTCTGCAGAAGCTTGGCTGAAAAACTTTTCCAGAACCGGTATTGGCGACTTGGATGCTGTGAGGAGCATTCTTCTGACATCAACATCAGGGAGCTCATGCGCTTTTGATGCGCAAATCGGACAACTCAGGACTTTTCGTGGAATAAAAGGGTCTTCCTCAGATGGTAGGAAGAGCCTTTATACACGAAAAGTTAGATGGTGGAGTCAACTCTATCCCGAGAAATTGGGTAGTAGAGTTCCTTTTACGACAGAACCAGGAATCATATCACAATGCTGGATACATTCCTATCTCCTCTGAAAGGCCGCCACTTCTCCACCAATTGTATTGGCAGCAACACGTCTTCGGGCTGCCATACTCTGGGATTCTCCTCTCGTCTGAGAGAGAAGACCAGAGTTTGATTCCTACTGTTCTGGTCGCCATTGAGGCTCAGACAGTAAGGAATTGACACCAACAACGAATCCGATGAAGAAGATCCAAAGAAGAAATAGATCTCGATTAGGTCATCGTTGTTGTATAGAATAAAAATCCAAGATGTAATAGATTTCCATTATGATTTGTAAGGAAGTCTAAGAAATGTAATAGACTTTTATGATGAAATGAGAATGGAAATGACAAGTCTTCTATTTCATCTTTAATGATTTGTATCTATCCAGAGGCCTGGACATGATAGATAATAAAATCTTGTTTTCTGTTTTTTTAGAGTATACAATACTATCAGAGGTAATATGGACATGACAGTATGTAAGAACTCAAAGAAATATAGATTAATATCTATGCAAAGGTCAAAGGGACATGATAGATAGGAAATACAAACAAATTTAGTATTTATTCAGAGGTCATAAAAATGTGATAAATAATAAATCCAACTTTCTATACCAACTGGTAAGATAGAAGATCAAAATTTCTCTCCAAGGAGACGAGTAATCAGCTTAACCAAACCTTGGTAGCTGGGGATTAAGAAGACAGATGTCATTTGAGGATATATGCCAATATTAATGAATGAACCGACATATCTTTCGGGAAAAGAAAGAACAATTCAATTTCGCAATTAAATAAATGAATATGATATAATGAAAGGACAGGCCTTTTCGGAAATGAAAAGTTATTTTAACTTTCAAAGACCGGTTCATTAATAGATCTCTCCCATTAAATAGGTGAGAACTCTTTATAAAATTTTATTCTTATTTCTACTCCTCTATCGGAAATGTCTTCCAAGGATATGCAGCAAAAGAATGAAGTCTCCAAGAAGGTTGAGAACGTCATCGAGACGCACCCCGTTGAGCCAACTGTATCAGGCCCAACCGAAGTAGGCGAAAGTTCTTCTACTCCCAAGCTACTACAAGACATCTTTGCTTTCTTAGTAGAGCCAAGGAAAACTCCTGAAGAAGAAGCGCTGAGGATGGCTGCCTGCAGGTTTTTTATGAACTCAGGCAACGATGCCTTCGAAGCATTGGCTGACTACATATTCAATAAGGAAGGCAGTGGTCCTCGTCCTTAATCCTTTATTCAGAACAAAAATAATAATAATAGAAATTTTATTTTCATTATGTTTTTTTTTTATACATAGTACTTCTTAAGAAATTTGTCATTGATCGGCATCATGAGTAAATCTCCATTGGGCTTTGATAACCGATAGGCGCCATTAGAAAACACGGTCTCAATTACATAAGGACCTTCCCATTTCGCTTGGAATTTGCCTTTACTTTTGTGAGTCATAATCATCGGTCTTTGAACAGCTAATACCAACTTGCCAATCTTGAATACCCTCTCTTTAACTTTACGATTAAAAGTTCGAGATATACGGGCTTGATATAGCTCAATATGCTGTTTTGCTTGAAGACACTTCTCGTCCAATCCTTCAAGTTCTTGGAGTCGTAAGCGATCATTGTTCTCTATAGTTAGCTCATTAGCAATAGCTATTCGTAGAGATGAAATCTGGATTTCCAAGGGAAGAACAGCCTCACATCCATAAACCAATAAAAATGGTGTAAAACCAGGAGTCCGGACTGTTGTTCGATAAGCCCATAAACATTCTCCAAGTTTCTTATTCCAATCACGTTTATTAGAAGAGACAAACTTTTTGAGAAGTTTAATGATCGTCTTATTGAAGGCTTCGGCTAAACCATTAGCAGCTGGATTATAAGCTGTAGAATCCAAATTTTGAATTTGATTCTTATCACAGAACCGATAAAATGCCTGACTGGCAAATTGTGGACCATTGTCATGAATTATTCGTCGAGGAATCCTGAAGCGATAAATGACATGATGTTTGATGAAGCTGATCATATTAGATATTTTCACTTCAGCAAGGGGAACTGCTTCTGCCCACTTAGAAAAGTAATCGAGTATAGCTAATATGAACCGATGTCCTTTAACAGAAGGAGGGTTAATAGGACCAATGACATCCATACCCCAAGCTTCGAAGGGCTAATAGGCTGCTGTAGGATGTAGAAATTCAGACGGTTGATGAATAAAGTCAGCATGAATCTGACATGCTTTACACCTTCTGGCGTAATCCACAGCATCTGCTATCATGGAAGACCAATAATACCCCATTCTTCGAATGCGATCCTGTAATTTCGGACCCGGTTGATGAGCACCACAAATACCATCATGAGCTTCTCGGAGTGTTTGTTTGGCTTCACTTTCTGAGAGACAGCACAGCAAGAGTCCATCATATGAGCGTCGATATAACATATGTAAAGATGAATCATAATAGAATCGAAATGATCGTCTTTTAATTGATGCAGCTTCTTTTGGATCTTCAGGCAAAATCCCATGAACCGTATGATCAATGAATGGAGTTCTCCAATCCCTCTGTTGGGAACTTGACTCTGTAGTATAACTTTGTTCAATATACAGATTATTCTTGACACAGAATGAGTCTCGGTCCAACAAAGTAATTGTATTTTGTCTCCAAATTGGAACAGCCAAGTCTGCAGCTAAGCTAGCAAGAGCATCAGCTTCCACATTCTGAGAATGTGGTACAAATTCGATAAAGAATCCTTTGAATGAAAGAACCAACTCGATTACCACTTGATGGTAAGGGATGAGATCAGGATTTCTGACATCATAAGTCCCTCTAACTTGATTAACAATCAGTTGAGAATCTCCATAAGCTTCTAGAAATTCATCATCCAATTGTTTTGCTACTTGGAGACCAATCAGCAAAGCATTATATTCTGCTACATTATTAGAGCATGGCTCATTGAGAGAATAAGCACGGTATATGACCATTTTGTCAGGAGAAATCAAGACGATTCCTACCCCAGAGACAATATTACCTTTAGGTCCAACCCGTGATGCTCCGTCAAAATATAATTGCCAGATGTCATTTTTCAAAGTCATATTGCAATCCCCGACTTCATCTGGAATGTCCTCATATAACTTTGATGTTTCAGGTATAGGGTGAGCAGCTAAGAAATCAGCTAATGCTTGACCCTTCACCAATTTTTGAGGTATATAAACCATGTCATAAGGAGTGAGCAATATCGCCCAGGTAGCTAACCTAGAGTTAAGAATGCTCGGTTTTCTCATCAATACCCGAATGGGATTTATTCTGGAGATGACATGGATAGTCTGTCCTGTCACATAATGTCTTGTCTTTTGGACAGCAAAAACCAAGGCCAGACATTCCTTCTCTACAGGAGTATACCTGTGTTCTGCTCCGACCATCATTTGGCTAAGATAATAAATCACTTGTTCATGCCCTATATCACTTTTTTGTGCAAGAAGAGCACCAAGTGAATGATCCAAGGCTCGAACATATAGCAAAAATGGTCTTCCTACCACTGGAGGTACCAGAACAGGTGGGTTTGTAAGGTATTGCTTGATATTATTGAAGGCTTGCTGACATGCTTCATCCCAAACAAATGATACACCCTTCTTTAATTGACGGAAGAAAGGCTGACATCTCCCACAGAGATTGGATATAAATCTCCTGATATACGCAATGCGACCTTGGAAGCCACGGAGTTCTTTTAAATTGTGTGGAGGACGCATTCCAAGAATTGCTTTAACCTTATCAGGATCAACATGTATACCCTGAGAAGTAATGACAAATCCTAAAAACTTGCCACTGGAAACCCCTAAGAAAGACTTAGTAGGGTTCATTTTCAATTGATGTTGGCGCATCAGTTCAAATACTGTCTTCAAGTCTTGAATGTGATCATCTTTTGATCGACTCTTAACAGCAATGCCATCTATATAACATTCTACTGTCTTCCATAGATGTTCTTGAAAGATGTTGCTCATGGCCAGTTGATACGTGGTTCCGGCATTTTTAAGACCAAACGGCATCACCGTATAGCAGTAAACCCCAAGTGGTGTAGGAAAAGCAGTATGCTTCTCATCTTCTGGATGCATCTTAATTTGATTATATCCTGAGAATCCGTCCATGAAAGATATACGTTCAAAACCGTATGTATTGTCTATCATGACATCAGTAATTGGAAGTGGAAATTCGTCTTTTGGACAAGCTGCATTAAGATCTCAAAAATCTATGCAAACTCAGAATTTTTCGTTCTTCTTCATAACAAGAATAATGTTGACAACCCAATCGGGGTGTTGTTCTTCACGAACAAAGCCACACGTGATCAGTTTTTTGACTTCTACTTCAATTGCA
The DNA here is from genome assembly GCA_029216955.1 of Iris pallida. Classification (NCBI taxonomy): domain Eukaryota; kingdom Viridiplantae; phylum Streptophyta; class Magnoliopsida; order Asparagales; family Iridaceae; genus Iris; species Iris pallida. Next base: position 7,992,940 of record JANAVB010037418.1, on the reverse strand, counting down.
TCCATCATATCTGGTCGAAAACGCTGTTGCTGTTATTTTACAGGCTTAGCATTAGAAAGAATATTGAGTTTATGAGTAGCAATTTTAGGATCTAGACCGGGCATATCCTCATAACTCCATGCAAAAATATTAATATATTCTTTGATCAGCTTTATCAATTCTTCCTTTTCATCTTCAGAAAGATTTTTACTGATGAATATTGGTTTAGGCGTAGTTCCATCTCCAACGTCAATCTGGACAATCTCGTCTTCTGTAGGTGGTTGTCGTTGTTCAAAGTAAAGTTCCCATTGAGTGTCCATCTGTCGAGCCCAAGGATCGTTCTCAAATGGTTCAGATTCACCATCAGTTTGAACCATATTTACTGAGAATATTTGTCCAGATTCATCATAATAGTTTCCTCTAACATATGAGGGGTGAGATGTATCAGATTCGATAAATTGGATTTTTCTGAATCTGATGATTGTGAAGAGCTAGAAGAGAATTCTTCTTGTATATCGTCATTAAACATGTATGACGGATCATATCCCAATCCATGACGAGTCTTCTGGTAAAACGGATCACCACTTAATGGTAATCGTCTACCCTAGCCTTGATTAAGACCTTGCATAGTCTTCAAATCATATCCCATATTCTGGATAATCTTGAGAGATTGTTGACTATATATGTCAATTCGGATTCTTCCTTTATCTTTATCTTTCAGATCATCTGTCTGAGCAACAGGGATATTTCTAGCCAGCCCAAACACAATTTGGTGCTTGTTTTTCTTATCAAACGGAACCACGAAATAAGATTCTTCGTGATGTCTATAAGTTACACAAGCTTGCGATGGAGCAACTACAGAAAGAAGATAGAGAGAAGATGTTAGAAACCTTTGAGCATAAGGTCCAATATCGACATGAGGAGGAAATTTTTTTTTCTTGTATAAGGTTTCCTCTGTGTCTATGTCATCTTTATACTGATGATTTTGATCATCAGAAGATAAAGCCATTCTTTTAACATATTTGACAGCCATATACTCAAAAAGGAAATCTGCATTGATATTGGAAAGTACAGAACGATCAATATTTACATCATTTACAATTTGAGTGCTACGCTTCGGATTAATCACTAATGGACCATCCGACTTTTGCGTAGATTTGCCAAGATTGACAATCAATGGAGGTTCTGGATCATTCGTACGAAAAGTACGACCTTTGACCTTGATCACAAGAGGTTGAACTTGGCTTTTAGCAGGAACATTCACTGATTTCTCAGATGAAGCTTGAGTTCTTCCTTTAACCTTGATCATTAAAGGTTGATTGTTGACAGGTTGGGGTTGTATTCGCCCTTTGACTTTGATATTCAAAGGTTGCTCTTCTAGCGGATCTTCGTTAATAGACTGATCTTCAGCAGATGATTGATCTTCTACCATATCTGATATCTCTTTCATATGCTCTTGTTTGTAAAGTATTGAATCAGAAAAATAGGCTTTGACACCCTTGAAAGGATTGATATCAGCAAAATCAGTCTTTACAACCCCTTGGGAATTCACGTACTTGAAGCATTGGTGGAGAGTTGATGGCACGATGTTATGCTCATGTAACCATAGTCTTCCATGAAGGATATTGTAGGATACGTCTGAATTAATAACATAGAATGTTCCATAGTTCGAAGATCACCAATCTGAATCTTCAGATGAATGTTTCCCAGTGGTTTGCTTTTTCAAGAGTTGAAACCAACTATCGTAGTACTAGTGTAAGTCAGATCACTAGTAGAAATCCTCAATGGTCTTAGCATACTTTGAAGAATTATGCTAATGGAAGACCCAGGATCAATGTAAATTCTGTCAACTTCAATAGATTCAATATACCCGGTGTAGCACAAAGGCCTGTCATGCTTGTTATGCTTCAACATCATATCTTCTTGTGTAAAGGTGATGTTAGGAATTCCTTCCATCACATTATGACATTGTGGGCATGACACTGGTATATTATCAGGAGTCTTGAGTTAAGCTAAGCAGGAATCAGCTTGCAACAAAGCTTCACTCAAAGTTTTGCGACTTTCTTTAGAGAGGCGAAGCAACTCGAAGATAGATAATCTAGCTGGAGTATTAGCTAACTGGGCTAGAATATTAAATTTATAGGGTTTCATCACCACCCCCTGACTGGAAGTAGACTTCAACGGGACGTCGAATCGTACCGCCTTCTGTTTCCCCTTTTCAACCACAGCAGGAACAAGAGACTGTAGAGTTGATGGTGTTTCAACATCCTCTGTTTCTTTGGAGGATCCCTCATAATTTTTGTGGTACTCTTTTCCAGATCTTGTACCAGCAAAAGTTTTTTCTTCGGACTCAGAAGAAGGAAGTACCATATTGCAGGATTTAGTCTTCCTTCCTTTAGCCTTCTTCTTACGAGGATTGTTATGAGGAACCTCAGAACCTAATCCAACAGTGGATTTTTGACTTTGAATTTGTAAAGGAAGTCGTATTCCTTTATCATAATTCAAACCTTCTACCTTTTGAAGGTCATAACCCATCTTCTTTATGAGAAGGACAGATTATTGACTGTACAAGTGAGTAGGCAGTGGACTTTCAACAGGTGGTTCCATAGAGGAAAAAGAAGAGATCTTTGTAACTACAGGAGAATGAGGAATAAACGTCTATGTAGCTATGGAAGGAAAAGGATTCGGGATACGAGGAAAAATCCCTGTAGGAGCTTTTCCATAAGCAGCGAAGACTTATTGTGCCATGTATAAGGGAACACTATTCATGGCTAGCCACTGCTGATGAGTAAGCTTGAGCTTGGCAGGACGAGCCAGACTTAGAGGACATATGTTCAATCCTCTCAGTCTATCTTCCAAAGAAAAGCCATCCAATAGATGATCCAAATCATCAGGATCTGCAATAACATGAGAAATCATGTTGCAGGTTTTGACTTTCTTACCTTTCTTGGATTTTAAAGTTTTACCTTCATCTTCCATTTCAGGTACTAAGTCAGGATGTACCCACATAATTTTACCATTCTTTAATATAAGAGGCAGCAATCCTTCATTTTCCTCCCTAGCAGGCGGGATATTCATAATCTTCATCGTCGCCTTCGAAATTGGGATAATTCCATCTGGTACTTATTATGGAGGAAAATCTCCAAATTGAAGAGAAACTATATTGGTTGTAACGGTATGGTCATCATTGGTTAAGGGGATAGCACCACCATTTATCAGCTCTTGGATTTTCTTCTTCAAAATATAACAAGCACTGGTAGGATGATTAATATATCTATGATAGATACAATATTTGGGATTGTCAGTCAGATTCACCTCATTAGGCCTCTTTGGCTCCGGAATCTGGAGTTTGCCACTCTTCACCGGACATTGGAATATCCCTGGGATATTACTTTCGTCAAAAGAGTATTCTTCTTTTGGCCTGGAAGATTTCTGATTATTCGGCATGGTTTTATTCTTGGAAAGATTGACCATAAGAGTGTCTTTTCCTTTCATATTACGATTGCCGAAATTATTACCAGGATTACCTTTCTTTCCTTTATCCTCTGAGGCAAAAATCATCCCATGTTCACGAGCCAACCTACCATTGGTCTCGGCAAAAACTGCTGCTATGATAAACGAAGCCCAATCTGTGAATTGGGAACCCGTGAAGACAGCAATAGATGGTCGCAGATTCATCTTACATGTATCAATCAACGCTAAATCTAGCATACCAGGGGGCATCTTTAGATTCGCCTGTCGGAAACGTTCAATGAACGTCCGAGTATCTTCTTTCTCCTTTTGCTTGATTTCTATTAAGGAGGACATGTTCATGTCCATACCTCCTTCATAGAAGCGGGGGAGAAATATTGCCTTAAATTCGTCAAAAGATGAAATGCAATTGTCGGGTAAACTACGACACCAGTCATAAGCTGAACCCGTCAAGCATCTAATGAATACTCGAGTGAGAAGAGCATCATTTTTCTACAAATGTACAGTCATAATATCAAAGTAATTGATATACTGACTAGGAGAAGCCTTTCCATCAAACAATACCATTGACTGTGGCTTGAATTTTGGTGGAAAGGGTACATCATTCCAATGAGGAGGATAAGGTTGTTTAATCCCTAACCTCTGGAGTTGATCCATTTGCTTCAAAACTTCAAACTGTGCTTTGAGTTCACGCACTGCTTGAACGGCTTTGCTGGTTTGTGGAAGCACATTTGATTGAAAAGTTGTTGGTTGTACCGTAATCCCCACCGGAGATGGTACAAATTCTGGAATGATGTGATCTATAGATACAGAATTTTGGTTAACAGCAGGCTCTTGGATATTCAAAGGTATATCAATCCCTTGGCTATCTTGAGTTGGTGCTGCTACCTGTACCGGTGTTACTATTACCGGTTGAGCAGTTTGCTGAGCCGTTATTATCTGGTGCATGCTTTGCATCATGTTAAGCATGTCTTTCAATGATTGCTCAACGACAGTGAGACGTTGTTCTGTATTAACAGATGATGTCTCTGGTTTATCTCCAATAGCGTAGGATTCAACCTCTCTTGAAGATACAGAGGGACTAGTATAGAAGTATGAATCGACACTATCAGTTTCGGACTCAAAAGATTGAGTATCCCCAGCTTCAGAATCAGAAGTCTGCAATTGTCTTTGTCTTCTTGATCGAGTATTCTGGTATACTCCTTCAAAAGAATTAAGAAGTTTGTTGAATTGTTGTTGACCTGGGGTTTGGGACGTGTTTCGTCTAGGACGTCGTCCTCTGTTGGTGTGAGATGCCATATTGACTGATGCGTATGACAACTCATCAGTTTGTTGTTGGGGGCGCATTAAAATTTAACCGATCAAAAACTGACCGTCTGGAAGCCGAACAACAACATTTGATCACAATCTGGTGACACTCACAGTGATGATTTTCTTGGGGGAATATCACGGGAGATTGTCTTTTTTTACGCTTTTGCATTAGCAATTCACGTAAATCAGAAGGAGTAGAAGGAGTAGTCTTCTTTATTACATTTGGGGTAGCAAAACGTTTAGTCCCTTGGGTATAAAGAAGATTACTGGCTGCATTCGCAGAACCAAACTGTATATTTCTACGCATTTGGAGTTGTGTTGCGCAAATCTTAAGATTTTTTAGCACGAAGGACTCCATTTTTATTGCGTGTGATTTGTAGGTTTGGTACTTTGCATAGAGCAATATAAGAAGGCTGTTGGTGTAGAACTGAAGCTTTACCAACAATATTTTTATGCTGTATGTATTTAGGTACATTCATATTAGATGTAAAAATATCGTTGCAAATTTTATCTACACTGTCACAGACAGGAGACTTACCTTTACGCGTAGAGCGTAAAAATTGATTATCTACCACGTCACAGACGGGAGATTTTCCTTTACGCAAAGAGCGTAATTTTTGTATGTCTACCACGTCACAGACGGGAGACTTATTTTACACTTAGAAGCACAAGCATTAGAGTCTGCCTCATTACAATGGGAGACTCGTTCTTATGCACTGAACGTAAAATTTGGTTTTACCCACTGGGCGTAAACATCATTTTTACGCACCGGGCGTAAAACTTGGTTCTTACGCAGTGGGCGTGAAACCTGATTATCTTCACCGTCACAGACGGGAGATAAATTGCAACACTTAGAGTGCAACGCTGAAGTAAGGACTGCCTCGTTACGAATGGGAGCCCCTACGACAGGAGTGGGAAGAATTCCCTTGCCATCAGAAGTAACAGAGAGATCAGAAGCTATTTTGGATTTAGGAATCCAAACTTTTCGTGCTTTGCGAGATTTTTGAACATTGGAGCAGCGAGAACCACCCCCAGTTCGGAGCATCTCTTCATAAGCAGTCTGGTCGAAGTGTACAGCCAGAGTCTTCTTTGTAGATCCAATCGACACATCATCATATTGAGCAATTGCCTCCTCGTCAGAGGAGAAGGTCGTCCCCAGCAGAGTCGCCATTTTTGTTTCACTTAACAAAATGCCTGGAAATCGGCTTTTGAAAATAAAACGAGAAAAAGTACAAGAAGTACAAATTTGATTCTGGGAAGTATTGCTATGGAAGTCTGATCTGTAAATGATCACTTTGTTCCTTGGACCATACAATAATGATGAAGATCACTGCTAGAAGATGAACAATTGGAAGAACTAAGTCACCAGAAAGGTATCGACGCACTTGGGCACTGATGGCGAGGCCGAATGCTTTCCTGCTTTGCTTCACTCTGTTCTGGAAGAAAAGTTGAAGAAGAATGCTTCGAAAAATCAAAGTCTCTGGGATCTGATCTCTATGTATTTTCTCCTCTCTCTTTCTCTGTGTTATATGAGAAAATAAGTCTATTTATAGACTTGGCTTTTGTGCGTAAAAACTCAGCAAAAGTTCTGTCTTTACGCTAATAACTGCCACCCATGACCGAAGTCATCCTCTGCATATGTTAACACGTGTCCCATCATTTCAATAAGAATAGGATGCACGTACACACGTTCTTCGAGATGTGTGGCATGAAAGCCATGTAGGCAAACCACGTTCCAAATTGGTGAAGAAGAATAGGACGTAAAAATAACCCAAAATATACTCTTAGCGTAAAGTAGTAGACTAGGCGTAAAATAGCCATGACATGGACTTCCCGCGTAAAGTGGTTGTTAAACAACCTTGAGCGTAAAACTAGCCCAAATAAACTTTATGCACATGTCAACTTTTGAGCGTAAAAACTCATACAGTCTCCATGCGTAAAAGAAGCCATACTGTGAGCGTAAAAATAGCTCAGTCCACATACTAAACGACACATTGGTCCTGTGTAAAACAAATCCCTTCGAATTCTGTGATATATGCCGTCATTAAATCTTCATGTCAGACTTTGCATTAAATGCAAGACTCGACAACTTTGTCCAGCGTAAAGTGGTTAGCCTGTCTTAGGCGTAAACCATCGGCTTGACCCTGGCATAAAACTATTGGCTTGACCCTGGCGTAAAGCGATTAGCCTGTAAAGATAGATCATGTTGAGTGAAATGCTTCTATTTCTTTGACTCATTCTATAAGCACTTTTTACGCTCCTACAATAGGTTCTTTCCATTACTTTTCAGCTTCCATGAAACCCTAACCCTAGGATCACCCCTTCTTCAAGCTCTGGAAACCCTAGATCTAGGTTCTTTCTTCTTCGGTCGTTCGAAAACCTAACCCTAGTATCTCAGATCAAACCCTAACCTTAGTTAAAAATCTCGAGCTCATCTTCCTTCTTCCTATAAAATAATCAAAACCCTAACCCTAGATGAAACCCTAGATCCCAAGAACACATACAGAAAAAGAAGAACAAGAAGATGAAGAAGGAGGTGCAGGTGATCGATGAGAAGCTCACCAGCCTGGCGGGGATGTCGATCCACGACGGTGAGACTTGACGAGGATCTACTGGCTTCAAGCTCCTTGGAAATGACTTCAATTCGGTGGCGGATCTGGTGACTCCGATCGTCAAGAAGCTCGGCAAGGCTCGGGGACTCGGCGGCGCTCCGAGCTGAGATGGTGGTACGAGCCATGAGAAGATGGCTCCTCGAGTCTCGAGGCAGCATGGAAACTGATGAGCATGCGTGGAACTCGAGGGATGCACACAGAACTCAAAGAGGCAGCATGTCACTCGAGACGTTGGCGCGGCGGTGGCTCGAGCTGTAAGGACCCCATGATGATGACGAAATTGATCGGCGGTTGATGCTCGAACAGTTCGTCGATCTGGCTACCGCGGCTGAGGATGGCGGCTTCGGTGACTTGGCGGTGACAGACGACTAGGTTCCCGAAGGGCAACTCGGTCCACGAGGTGGCCGCTCGAGTTACGAAGGGGCAACACGTTGCTCGACGTCCATGCCTCGATCTTCGAAGGGACAACGCTTGGATCGAGGTCTGCTCCGCTCCCGAAGAGGTGGCACGGTCGGCGAGGTGAACTGTGGCTTGGAGGACACAGCGGTGTCGGGGTGTTAAAGCCGGTGGTTGGATCTCCGGCTAGGTTACGGTGGCGCACGGCCAAGCTCGGCCAGAGCAGAGGAGAGAGAATGTAGAGAGAGTGATGTGAATGGATACTGTGATGTCAGGCCTAGGAAAGCGTGTACTTATATATAATAAAATATCTCGTGTGTGTGTGTGCAGAGGAGTGGCAACTGTGTAAATAATTGTAGATTTGGGGGTGGAGAATAGGATTAGTAATAGATTTTCAAAAATTAACATATTTCAATTTCAAATATTCACACAGATTTTCAAATTCAAAATATCCAAACAGATTTAAAAACAGATTTAGAAACACCCTAACTGAATTGGTTACTCTCAACTAATTAAAGTTACAAACCAAATAATTGCAGCTATTAATGAATAACTAACTTAAAATTAGTTAACTACTAACTAAAAAAATTAATAACTAATTTAACAGATTAATAAATAATTTTAGAATTATTATAAAATAATTATTTTCACTGTAACTATACTCGGAGGTATTTAAAATAATACCAACTATCATTAACAGCAAGTAGTGAGGATTAACTTCAATTTAAACTTAAAATGACTTTAAACTATATTCCTTAACTAAAATAACATTATTAAAATACCTTAGAAAATGCTAATCATAATAGTACTAAACTCTTACTCAGTAAACAGAGACAATATCTCCTCTTAATTAACTATCAATAAAGTAACTAGTACAAATTTAAAATCAAAATAACAATTTTTAGCAAACCACTAATAATACCAGGATTTATTAATTAGATTCAATTAAAGTTGAAATCAATTTATTTCAAAAATGAACATATTTTCCAAAAAGTTTATAAAAGAAATATATTACCTCCAAATATAGAAAAATTCAGGAATGAGTTCAGAAATACACAAGATGGAGTTAGGGAGTTAAAGATAAACCCCCTCAGGGTAGGGCTTTTGTGATGGCTGCCGAGACCCCACCCTGCAGGCAATAGATTAGGAGGTTAGGTCTTGTTCCTTCCTTTACCTGTTTCTTTCCACCCATTGATTGATGATTATTTTCTTAGTACCTTTAGTTTGCATATGTGATGATCATGCTAGATAAATAGAATACCACAATGAAGACTACAATAACATCATACTGTAGAGACTACAACCATGCATGTTTGTTCCTATTTTCTAGAATTGCATGTTGTATAACTTTGGATAAATTTAGTAGACTTTGTTTGTTGGGGACTTGACCTAGAAAAGAGTACAACCAATTTGAATTTTGAGGACGAAATTTTTCTAAAGGGAGTAGATGTAACTGTTTGTTTTCAAAAATAAGGGTAATTTTAAACTTTTGTAAAATTGATTATTTAATAATAGGTTTAAACCTTAGAGCTGCTAAGCCTAGAGACTAACCATGATCATGGAGGCCTAACCCATGTGACTAGATTAGCTAATTACCACTTTTTAGGTCTAAGGATATTTGGTCATTTTGTGACTTTTGAATTATTTAGGATTTTGATTAATTGGTGAATTTTATATTATTTTAATAATATTTAAATTGATGTATTATGATTTTGGTCATTTTTCATATTTTATAATTTGGGAATTTTTATATTTAATATTGTATTTTGGGGTTTTTATTTGATCGGGTCTGGATTTTGTCTCATTTCGACTTGTAGTGACCCGGGTCAGTTTTGGACCCAATTGGACCCGACCATTTGCCATGACCAAACCCAAATATCTATTTTAACTAATCCTTTTGATTTAGTGGATTAGAGTTGGAAATTAGATTTAGAACTTAAAATTAGGAGTTTTCAATTTACCATTTGACCCCAACTCAAAACCCTTCTATTCCTTGACTTGGAGGCATTTGTGACTTTGCACAATGCCCAAACACCCTCTAAGAGTGGCCGGCCAGCAGCTCACCCCCTCTCTTCTTCCTATTTTAAGAAAACTCTCTCTCCTCTTTTCCTTTCTCTCATTCTACAAAGATCAATTTCTTTTTCCCTTTGGATTTTAGGCTCAAAGTAAATCAAATCTCTTCCAATCTCTTCCATTTCTTTAGATCTCTCTCTAATCTTGGTTCTAACCTTTGTTTATCTCTTGTTTGTGATTTGATCTAGGTAGATCTAGCTTGGTGGTGGTAGGAGCATAGATCTTGTGCTTTGACCTACAAAGGGATGAATTTAGGGCTTTTTCTTGGGTTTCCAACTCCCAAGAGGTAAACCCTCACTCTAACCTTTGTAATTACTTTTATTTAGTGCCATTTGCATATTGGAGGATACCCGAGGCATAGGACAACCCATTAGAAGAGGTTTGGAACCCATTGGACTCAATTGGAGACTTTCGGGCTAGATTTAGTGCCAATTTTGGAAAAACCCTAAATTGACATGTTTGGGAGATATCCTAGCCTAGTTAGACCTAATTAGGTTAGTTTGGATGAGATGAGGCTAGGTACATGTCCATATTTGGATACGTGGGGTTCGTTTTACGAAAATCATAAAAATAGACTTTTTCGGAGTTTTCGGGTTCCAACACACGGATGACTTTTTGCACACCGACACTAGAATCGACAAGTTAGTGTTGGAGTGGATGGGGTTCCCAACCTATGTGGAGAATACCCTGGAGGGCGACGAACGCCATCCGTGTGTCGGAGAAGCTCGGGGAGGCATGGACCCTATTTTAGAACATATGGTAAGGAAATATATGATTGGATTTCCATAGTTACTTTGATCATATATTTATGATTGGACCCTTCATATAGTAGCTTTCCTATTATTGGGTTTTCAATTATGCCAAGCCAATTATGATTAGATTTCTATTAAATATGATTGATGCATATTGGAAGTTTCCATATCAAGGGCTTATAAAAGGTGATGCATGCTAGTTGGAAAATTATCTCAAAAACAAGAGTGCTTTACAATCTTTGAGAGAGAGAGAGAGGATTAAGGACTATTGTGAAGGAGAGATTGTTTCGAATAATTTTTCGGCATCTCTTGTTCTTCGGAGTCCGTAATCAAAAAAATTCTTCTTTCAAGTGAGTTACGGTGATCCGTGTTGGATCAAGAGGCTTGTGGTGTGTATTCTCTTATTCCATTAGTGGAGGTTTTCAGGATTGGACTCCGATCGTCCCGTGGTTTTTTCCGTAAAGGTTTTCCACGTCAAAAATCTGTGTCTGCGATGTGTTGGCATTTTTGGTTTGTGTGCTTTTTTTTGGTTCTCTTGCAGGACTTTCTGGTTTGGGGAACGGTTTTCGTGCTTCGTTCCCAACAGATGGTATCAGAGCTTTAGGTTCAAAGAAGTGTCAGAAGTTGACAGTCAACAGGAAGCAGAGATGGACGCGAAGCCGGTGCGCATGGTGAACCTGAACGTACCAACTACCATTATTGGTGGAGTAAGATGAAGGATTTGTTGTTCGTCAAGAAGCTGCATCTTCCAGTATTTGTATCCGAGAAGCCCAGTGACAATCCGATAAGAACTGGAACTTTCGAACATATAAGGTGTGTGGGTACATGCGGCAGTTCATTGACGAGAACGTGTACAACCACGTTGCAATATTGAGCATACGAAGACGTTGTGGGAGAAGCTGGAATCTTTGTACGCAAAAAAGACCGGGGTAAACAATTTTTCCTGATCCAGGCGATGATGGGTCTGCGGTACAAAGATGGGGCGTCTATGCAGATCACTTGAGTGATTTCCCAGGGCGTGTTGACCAGCTATCTTCAATGGGAGTCAAGTTCGACTACGAGGTTCAGGGACTATAGCTGCTGTGTACATTGCTAGACTCGTGGGAGACCGTACGAGTATCTATGATCGCTCTCTGCTCCAGAAGGCGTGTTAGTCTGGAGTTTGCCAAGAGCGGGGTGCTAAATGAAGAGATGCGAGACGTTCTCAGGGCACTTCATCCACATCCTACTACTCAGGAGGTTTCAGAGAGCCACGAAAGAGAAAAAGCAGGGGTCCAGGTAGTGGCAGACAAGAGCAAAGGGAAGTCCAAGAGTCGGTACGAGGACTCGGAGTGTTATATTGTGGCAAAGGGCCACATCAAGCGGAACTGTTTCGCTTGGAAGAGAGAAGACGAGACAAGGGGAAGCAAGATGAGAACAATACAGCGGCGGCCTCGATATATGGAGGCGATATGATCGTCGTAGGTGATGAGGTGTAAGCCTCCTGAATTTCCACGATTTATTTTTGAATTTTCTATATAATTATTATCGATAATTTATTTTTTAAATTATTTTTGATCATTAAATGCTCTTTACCGTGACTTGGATTTCTAGAGCATCAGGGCTGCCAGTCTCTGGAAACTTCTTCTTGAAGTTTGTAGTAGACCGATATTATCTTCATGTTGATATATCATGTCCCACTCGAACTTGTTCCCTTGTGCTCCATTTGCTTCGCGTAACTTTCGGATCAATTTAGACCAATTTATCGTCTGCCGTAATTCGTGACTTAATTTCCAATTTAATATTCGGACCCGACATCGGTCCAATCCAGTCGATACAGTATATGGCTCTGGCCTGTTTTGAGTCTACTAGCACGTGCAACTTGCGTGCCACTAAATTGATCTCCCTTGTGCTCCCATTTCATCCATGATTTTAATTCGTTTAAATTTATTATTTTAATTAAATCTTGGCCCCAAGCCTGACCAACTTGACCCAACACCCAACCCAATTTGTTGTAACCCCTGTCATGACTACCCATACATCTCACTATTGTATTTGCCTTTTTCCCTACTCAAAAAATCTCTCTCTTTACATAGAAATCTATTTCTCTCTCTATTATATATATATATTTTCGAAACACTAGGGATTTATTCATAATATTGTTGAGTACCAACTCAGGTTACAGTAAGGAAACAAAGTTCAAAATACATCAAAAGAAAAGAGGCTAAGCCAAAAATTGAGGAAGAGTCTTCACATGCTTGCATCGAGTCATAGCTTTACGAACTTGCCTCTTGATTTCAGCTAGAACTTGAATGTCAGAAAATATGTAGCCCTCATATCGCCATTTGTTTCTGTTCTTCCACATCACCCATAATGTGGCACCAACTACTATCTCTTTAAGGTGAATCATAGGTCTTCTCCACCATCTGCGAAGCCTAGTGATCAACAAACCCGAACTCCTCATGGAAAATTCCTTTTGTAAAATCCCCCATACTCTATGGGCTATCACCCCACACGAAAAATATGCTCAATGGATTCCTGGGCAGACTCAGTACAGCAGTAGCATTTCGAGGCCATTTTATAACCCAATAACTGAACATTATCATCCGTAGGTAATCTATCATGTAGAATCCGCCATGCCAAAACAGACCATTTTAATGGAAGACACGTGTTCCAAATATGAGTAAAATCTGGACAACGAGGATGAGGAATACGGGTATGTCTGTATGCCGAAGAAACTGAGGACAAACCACTTCTAGCAGGACTCCATGTCCATCTATTCTGATCATTTGGATCAGTAACAATAAGGTGATTAGAGATGTTCCTTCCCTGCAGAAGCCTCTTCCAGATAGGTAAAGCATTCTTATGGGCTCGTACTGTATCAATACTTGTATATTTACAGTATCTTATTTGATGATGACGTCCAAAGACTATCCTGCGTTTTGAATTTCCACCATAACTTAGCTGAAAAAGAGTTGATAACCTCATCTAAGTTCCGAAGACCAAGACCAGCTTCCTCATATGGCTTTGCCATCTTATTCCAACCCAGCCATGAGTGTTTATATTCCTTCTTGAGATCCACAAAAGAACCGAGAGAACATAATTTCGAGCTGCTTGATCACTGCTCTAGGCGGGTTACAAGCCGCTAGAGTATACATTGGAATAGAAGTAAGCACTGATTTAAGCAAGACAAGTTTACCTCCATAAGGTAGCCTTTGCTGCCACCCTTCAATTCTAGTTCTGATTTTAGACACAAGATCTGCAAACATAGCAGCATTCTTTCTACCTGACATTAAGGGGCAACCCAAATAAGAGAATAGAGGATTAGACGACTGGAAGCCAGTAATCTCTCGAAGCTCAGCGGCTCTGTTGTCAGGAAAATTTGGATGAACATATAGAGATGATTTGTAGGGATTCACCAATTGCCCCGAAGCTTTTTCATATCTCAGTAGCATGTCCTTCAAAGCTGTAATAGAACCAACATCCCCAGCAGCAAAAATCAATATATCATCCGCATATGCTAGATGTGTCACCGCAGGGCAACCACTAGGCGAGTAGAAATGATGAAAGGAAGGAATATCAAGCATGGATTTGAGATTACGAGATAAAACCTCCGCCGCAATGATGAACAGAGCAGGGGAGAGTGGATCCCCCTGCCTCACACCTCGAAATCCATGAAAGAAACCCGAAGATTCCCCATTAATCACTGTTGAGTACCAGACATTATTAATGTAGCACCCAGTTTTCTGAAATTGGGGATTTTTGAAAATTTATTATTTTTATTATTTATTAAATGGTGTTTAGGACATGATATGATTTTTGGTGATTATTAGTGTAGTTAAACCATTTCTAAAGTCATGCTAAGTCATGACTTATGACTTGTGATTTTGGTTAGTATAACTTAGTGTAAACCCTAGTTTTCTCTAACCTAGAAGTTGCCATGACCATGAGAGCTTAGCCATAGGCTTAGAACACCAAATTAGTGATTTTTAGCCTAAAGGGTATTTTGGTAATTTACTAGACTTTATTTGAGATTATGTGATTTTATTATTATTTAATCATGGTTAAAGTTCCATGATTAGTCCCTAACCTATCCTACCCTAAACTAGAGGTTAGCCACTAATCTAGAAGCATTAGGATGAAGTTTTCATGGGTAAAGTAAGTTAAATATCTAGATATTACTATTCTTGATATTTTGCTTAAATCACTCCAAAATCCAACCCCTTTACACAAGTCCAAGCCTTAGCCTAGAAGAAAGCCAAGGACACCTCCCCTACCCCATGGCAGCCAAGGACCCCCCTTGGCAGCCCACAATTCTATAAAACCCCATTGAATTAATTCATGAATAATTTACATGAAATTAATTCCTAGAAAATCCATTTTTCTTCAAACCTTCACAACTTGATCATTCTTGATCCAAATTCACTCTAGTCTTTTGCATTGGACTCCCCTACAGTAGAGGGTACCATTTGTGGGTAGCTAGCAAGGATTCGGAGGCTCGGGATCGTCACAAGATCGAAGGAAGCCCTCATTCAAAAGGCTTGAAATTGAGGTTTCACCCTCAATAGGTAAAACCCTACAAAACCTATTAAATTCTAGTTTTCTTCCCATGGATGCATTCATTTAGGGTCCCCCTAAGTGTAGCCCAAGTTTGGTAGGAATTCGTGTCCATTTCGTGTCCGTATCGGACACGTATCGTGTTTAAAATAGGGTATTCGATGAAATGTTTGTGAGAAGTAAATTATGTTAATTTTAGATTCTAATTGAATGGAAAATTAAGTTATTATATGTATATCACTAATCATTTGGACTGAGTCGAAGTTTGGAAGTTTTTGTGTCCAAAATGGACACGCACACACGCGCACAGGCCCCGTACCCATGCCCTGCTACCCGACACGAAATTCTCCCTGTACACGACACTTGGACACACCAAATTTGGTGTACACGTGGGGCCATGACTGTCAGGCCACCCACAAAATTTTAGGTGATATGGTGGAGTATCGAGGGAGTTCTCGGGCCTGCACTAAAATTTCACTGGCACGCGCACACTGTACACACGCGGGAAAACCCCCACTGATACGGGTTGAGAACTCGGACACGACACGGTGTTGACCCATTTCAGGGTGCTAGACACAAAGCCCTAGACCTACCCTAGCTACTGATACGTGCACGAGACTCAAGGTTGCGTGTGTCGTGTCCTAGCTCGACTTGCACACGTGCACGACGCTGTGCACGCGTTGAGTGTCAGGAATTTACCCGTGTAGTGTTTTTGTGAGATTGGACACGTGAAACCGTGTCGTGGTGTCGTTTCAGGCACCTAGGACACTAGTGTATGTGTGGGGTGTTAATTACCAACCCATAGGATCGAGTCTTAGTTTGGTTTCGTGGGTGAAATCGAGTTTACCTAGTTTCTAGTTCACAGACCCTATTTTCCAGGTTTTAGGATAAATCCAGTTTTGCAAATCCGAGTTTTAAACCTAATTTTGATCTGAATTATACATTGTATGGTATGTTTTTAGTATCTATATCGTAGTATATATGTATTTGAGGGTGTGGGTCGATTTTGGGAAGAATTGGTGGTGTGTGTGTGTAGTTATAATATACATATGTGTGTATATATGTATTGTGTGTGTGTGTTTGGGGGAGCCTTTGGTTCCAGAATTACTGGAACCCCCCCTGTCCTGACCCTATTCCAGACCTCTCCCTCTCTCTCACTGTCTCACTCTCTCTCTCATTCAGTCTCTCTCTCTCTTTCCCTTTGTCTCTATATATATATATATTATGTATGAGTTATATATATAGGTATATATATATTATATATTGATATATTATATTGTATTAGGTCTCTTTATGTATGTATAGTGTATTATAAGTATATGGGTTTGTATTGATATTGGGTGGTGATAGATAGTGTATATCTATATATAGATATAGTTATATATATATATATATACTCCTAGTTATAGGTTTATATGAAAACCCCATCATTAGCCTATGGCCTAGGATTTCTAGCCAATGGCTTGGGGCTAACCCTAATGGCCCAAAACCAACATGTTGACCTTTGATTACTAAGGGTTGACCAAAGTCAACCTTAGGTCAAAAGTGACCTAGTTCATCTAGAAATACTAGGAATGACCTAAAACAACTAGTTTGACTAGTTTGACTAAA
This sequence comes from Iris pallida, assembly GCA_029216955.1. Classification (NCBI taxonomy): domain Eukaryota; kingdom Viridiplantae; phylum Streptophyta; class Magnoliopsida; order Asparagales; family Iridaceae; genus Iris; species Iris pallida. Next base: position 7,976,199 of record JANAVB010037418.1, on the reverse strand, counting down.
ACCCTAACTAGTTGACTAGTGTTGACCTAACTTTGACTAGTTTGACTTTAGAGTTGACCAAGAGTTGACTTTTGACCAGATTGACCTAGAATCATGTAGTATGTTGTATACTCTATTTTTACCATTGGGATATGTTGTGACCTGTTTTACTCTAAATAGGACTCTGTGACACCAGTTCGGACATCTATTCATATCAGTCATACAGGGTGACAGGCGAGTACATTCTCTGATCTTTTTATGCTTGTTAGGACTTATATTCTTGCTTTAGATTACCTTACATGATGCTGTCACGTCATTATCACGGATTGGTACTATAGGATCTTGTTATGCGATGTTATCTCCCTCGGGGTGCATCAGATACAGTTGTCATGTGCTTTTCACGAACATCTTGTATTTCATGTACACCGCTTTCATGTATACTCTTGTGCAATCTTGTACTCTCATGATCACGTGAGCAAACATGATAAAAACCTCTTGTACAAGTAACGTAACTTGACTGGATCCTTGTGTATTGATTGGGGAGGGTGAGTAGGAAATGGTTATGTGATCAAATCCCATCTTGTACAAACTCTTGTGAAATCTTGTGAAATCTTGTATATGTCCTAAGCCCGTTTATAAACCATATCATGCTCTAAATCACAGGTTACCTACAGTTCTTACTTATCATATATATAGATATTTCAGTTATCAAATCTCTCTCGTTTTACATATATTCTTTACAGTTCATGTATCTTACTCTATGCATGCTTTACATTTCCCAACCTGATATGAACTGCGTGAGATGTATTGTGCTCGTTCCTGTCCTGACTGGGCCTGTTGAAAATATTACAGATGATGATGGTGACTGTCCTACCTTCTATGGGACACATGAGGGTGACCTTCAGGAGCCTGAGGAGCATCTAGCTCAGTAGAGGGTGCCTAGTCTAGTCTAGTGTTTATAGTTTTCATTTTGTATCGGACTGTTCGATTGTTAGTTGTGACTTAGTTATATTTCAGGTCTTATACTTATTTGTGTTGGATATCTACTTTGTGTGGTGTGATAACTCTATATAATTCGTTCTTTCTTTCGTCTGATTCCATATCATGTTCTATCTTTATCTTTCCTAGACTTGTGTTTGAGATATAGAGTTGAGATGTTATGTTATACCTCCGTGCGGAGATGACAGGTTTATATGTCTTATTGTTAGATGTTAGTTGTTATAGATGACCTATACAGCGTTCTACCGCCGACACTGCGGCGTAGGCTGGACGTACCCACGTTCTCGTGCCCCTAATCAGGGTGCGGGTCGTGACACGTTTTTGTGGTGGCCCATGCAGGTCAGTGTCGCAGTTAGTGCGATCTCGTAATGGTGCTCGACTTAGAGTACTAATTACGAGCCTGCAATTAGGACATAGGACCTAGGACATGATAGGAGTTTCTCAATCACACCTAAGAAATTTCCGATCTTTTGATTATCATGATTACTTCCCTTGTATTAATTTAACTGTCCTTCCTTGATAAATCTACTCATGTGCCATATTGACCTCTTTGTTTCAATTCGTCTCCAGGATGACGAAGACGCACCCGCAGGCCACTGGATCGAGTAGTTTGCCTGAGAGATCTGATCAGGCAGAGGAGGAGGTTCACGAGACTGCCCCCAGTGATTCTACTATTCCGGAGACCCAGGCAGTTGCACAGGGAGGTCTACCACCTCCACCCCAGAGGGTTACGGCCGTTGTTCCGGAGATACTGCTGCCACCACCACCGGTACCGACGGATACGCACCATATGTTCCTTCTCCTTCAGCAGATGATGGAGACACAGCGGGCCCAGGCCGAGGCGTCGCAGCGCCAGTCGGAGGCGTCACACCGACAGATCGAGATGCTGAGGCAGAGTATGGAGAACTCGCATCAGCTTGCCTTAGCAGCAGTAGAGAGAGTGGCACCGGGTACGGTGCAGGGGCCCTACTGGCCAGCAGCCGTACCAGCAGCAGTCCAGGCCGGGGACAGTATTGGACTTCAGGAAGATGAGCTCCAGGGACTTCACAGGCACGGAGGGCATCCTCTATGCAGACGACTGGCTAGAGGATGTACAGCGGAGCATGGAGCTGGCAGAGCTTCCTAGAGCACTTTGGGTTTCGGCCGCAGCCAGCCGATTCTTCGACATTGCGCTGACATGGTATCTCACGGATCCTCATGCGTCGGTGAGAGGGCTGACATGGGAGAACTTCCGGAGGCTCTTCAAGGAGAAGTTCTTCCCGGACGTGGCTCTTACAGCATTGGAGGGCCAGTTCGTGGGTCTAGTGCAGGGGAACTCGTTGGTGGACGAGTATGCAGCTGAGTTCTTCCGCCTTAGCAGGTTCGCTCCCGATATGATCCAGGATGAGGGGCAGAAGGCTCGTAAGTTCCGCAGGGGACTTATTCATGCAGTGCGCACCCGCACCTCGGGACGCCGTGATGCGACGTTCGATCAGATATTGATGGACGCACAGATTGCAGAGGAGGACTTCGGCCTCAAGCCAAGAGGGGCAGTGATACCTTAGGGGCTAGTTCTAGTGCAGGGCCAGCTAAGCGCCCTCACATACAGCAGCAGAGGCCAGTTCAGCAGCCGTTTCAGGGCCAGGGACATATACTTCACCAGCAGGCACCCAGGCAGCAACAGCACCCTATGTGTAACTTCTGCAAGAAGCAAGGTCACGGATGGGACGACTGCAGGAAGAGGCAGGGCCTGTGTTTGCTTTGTGGTTCAGCAGAGCATCAGTTGAAGGAGTGTCCCAAGAGCTTGGCACGATTGACTCAGACAGTAGCAGGAGCTAGAGCTCCGACAGGGCAGCAGACAGGACCACCGTTGCAGACTCAGCAGCAGAGGTTTGCCTAGCATCAGCAGCAGGCCAAGGGAGGCCAGCCGGGGCGAGCTTTCGCCATGGCAGTCGATGATGCACAGGCAGAGGGAGAGCTGATTGCAGGTTCCAACCTTTTCGATTCTATTTCCGCATTTGCCTCCTTATAACTGTCTCGGAATTTCGATTCTATCTGTTCCTTATAGTTGATAAATTTTGTCCGGATATTTTATTGTGAATTATTTTTCTTCTGAGATAAGTCGTATGGGCTAGGTCGTCTCGATCATGGGATCTAGAGTCTTCTATAGTCATGTTAGCTGGCATAGTGAGGACATATAGTCGGATTTTGGACGTATTTCTCGGATGTGGAAATTTAAGGTTTTTGCGGCCAGGCATGCGGCAATGCAAAAATTTTAAATACCATGATTCTAGAGGTATGTACCTTAGTCGAGGACTCTGTGAATATCGTAGCCTTGCTCACTAGCATGACGAAGATTCTGAATATCATGATTTTGGACAGACGCATATGATTGTCGGACTGTGTGTTTGAGACTGTGATTGTTGGGGTGTTTGACCTAGAAGGAGTATGACCATTCTAATTTCGAGGACAAAATTTTCTAAGGAGGGTAGACTTGTAGCACCCAGTTTTTGAAATTGGGGATTTTTGAAAATTTATTATTTTTATTATTTATTAAATGGTGTTTAGGGCATGATATGATTTTTGGTGATTATTAGTGTAGTTAAACCATTTCTAAAGTCATGCTAAGTCATGACTTATGACTTGTGATTTTGGTTAGTATAACTTAGTGTAAACCCTAGTTTTCTCTAACCTAGAAGTTGCCATGACCATGAGAGCTTAGCCATAGGCTTAGAACACCAAATTAGTGATTTTTAGCCTAAAGGGTATTTTGGTAATTTACTAGACTTTATTTGAGATTATGTGATTTTATTATTATTTAATCATGGTTAAAGTCCCATGATTAGTCCCTAACCTATCCTACCCTAAACTAGAGGTTAGCCACTAATCTAGAAGCATTAGGATGAAGTTTTGGTTATGGGGTAAAGTAAGTTAAATATCTAGATATTACTATTCTTGATATTTTGCTTAAATCACTCCAAATATCCAACCCCTTTACACAAGTCCAAGCCTTAGCCTAGAAGAAAGCCAAGGACACCTTCCCTACCCCCATGGCAGCCAAGGACCCCCCTTGGTAGCCCACAATTCTATAAAACCCCATTGAATTAATTCATGAATAATTTACATGAAATTAATTCCTAGAAAATCCATTTTTCTTCAAACCTTCACAACTTGATCATTCTTGATCCAAATTCACTCTAGTCTTTTGCATTGGACTCCCCTACAGTAGAGGGTACCATTTGTGGGTAGCTAGCAAGGATTCGGAGGCTCGGGATCGTCACAAGATCGAAGGAAGCCCTCATTCAAAAGGCTTGAAATTGAGGTTTCACCCTCAATAGGTAAAACCCTACAAAACCTATTAAATTATAGTTTTCTTCCCATGGATGCATTCATTTAGGGTCCCCCTAAGTGTAGCCCAAGTTTGGTAGGAATTCGTGTCCATTTCGTGTCCGTATCGGACACGTATCGGTGTTTAAAATAGGGTGTTCGATGAAATGTTTGTGAGAAGTAAATTATGTTAATTTTAGATTCTAATTGAATGGAAAATTAAGTTATTATATGTATATCACTAATCATTTGGACTGAGTCAAAGTTTGGAAGTTTTCGTGTCCAAAATGGACACGCACACACGCGCACAGGCCCCGTACCCATGCCCTGCTACCCGACACGAAATTCTCCCTGTACACGACACTTGGACACACCAAATTTGGTGTACACGTGGGGGCCATGACTGTCAGGCCACCCACAAAATTTCAGGTGATATGGTGGAGTATCGAGGGAGTTCTCGGGCCTGCACTAAATTTTACTGGCACACGCACACTGTACACACGCAGGAAAACCCCCACTGATACGGGTTGAGAACTCGGACACGACACGGTGTTGACCCATTTCAGGGTGCTAGACACAAAGCCCTAGACCTACCCTAGCTACTGACACGTGCACGAGACCCAAGGTTGCGTGTGTCGTGTCCTAACTCGACTTGCACACGTGCACGACGCTGTGCACGCGTTGAGTGTCAGGAATTTACCCGTGTAGTGTTTTTGTGAGATTGGACACGTGAAACCGTGTCGTGGTGTCGTTTCAGGCACCTAGGACACTAGTGTATGTGTGGGGTGTTAATTACCAACCCATAGGATCGAGTCTTAGTTTGGTTTCGTGGGTGAAATCGAGTTTACCTAGTTTCTAGTTCACAGTCCCTATTTTCCAGGTTTTAGGATAAATCCAGTTTTGCAATTCCGAGTTTTAAACCTAATTTTGATCTGAATTATACATTGTATGGTATGTTTTTAGTATCTATATACGTAGTATATATGTATTTGAGGGTGTGGGTCGATTTTGGGGAGAATTGGTGGTGTGTGTGTGTAGTTATATATATATACATATGTGTGTATATATGTATTGTGTGTGTGTGTGTTTGGGGGAGCCTTTGGTTCCAGAATTCCTGGAACCCCCCCCCCTGTCCTGACCCTATTCCAGACCTCTCCCTCTCTCTCTCACTGTCTCACTCTCTCTCTCATTCAGTCTCTCTCTCTCTTTCCCTTTGTCTCTATATATATATATATATATAGTATATGTATGAGTTATATATATAGGTATATATATATATATATATATATATATATATATATATATATATATATATATATATATATTGATATATGTATATTGTATTAGGTCTCTTTATGTATGTATAGTGTATTATAAGTATATGGGTTTGTATTGATATTGGGTGGTGATAGATAGTGTGTATCTATATATATATATATAGTTATATATATATATATATATATATATATATATATATATATATATATATATATGACTCCTAGTTATAGGTTTATATGAAAACCCCATCATTAGCCTATGGCCTAGGATTTCTAGCCAATGGCTTGGGGCTAAGCCTAATGGCCCAAAACCAACATGTTGACCTTTGATTACTAAGGGTTGACCAAAGTCAACCTTAGGTCAAAAGTGACCTAGTTCACCTAGAAATAACTAGGAATGACCTAAAACAACTAGTTTGACTAGTTTGACTAAAACCCTAACTAGTTGACTAGTGTTGACCTAACTTTGACTAGTTTGACTTTAGAGTTGACCAAGAGTTGACTTTTGACCAGATTGACCTAGAATCATGTAGTATGCATTGTATACTCTATTTTTACCATTGTGGATTATGTTGTGACCTGTTTTACTCTAAATAGGACTCTGTGACACCAGTACGAGCATCTATTCATATCAGTCATACAGGGTGACAGGCGAGTACATTCTCTGATCTTTTCATGCTTGTTAGGACTTATATTCTTGCTTTAGATTACCTTACATGATGCTGTCACGTCATTATCATGGATTGGTACTATATGGATCTTGTTATGCGATGTTATCTCCCTCGGGGTGCATCAGATACAGTTGTCATGTGCTTTTCACGAACATCTTGTATTTCATGTACACCGCTTTCATGTATACTCTTGTGCAATCTTGTACTCTTATGATCACGTGAGCAAACATGATAAAAACCTCTTGTACAAGGTAACGTAACTTGACTGGATCCTTGTGTATTGATTGGGGAGGGTGAGTAGGAAATGGTTATGTGATCAAAATCCCATCTTGTACAAACTCTTGTGAAATCTTGTGAAATCTTGTATATGTCCTAAGCCCGTTTATATAACCATATCATGCTCTAAATCACAGGTTACCTACAGTTCTTACTTATCATATATATAGATATTTTCAGTTATCAAATCTCTTTCGTTTACATATATTCTTTACAGTTCATGTATCTTACTCTATGCATGCTTTACATTTCCCAACCTGATATGAACTGCGTGAGATGTATTGTGCTCGTTCCTGTCCTGACTGGGCCTGTTGAAAATATTACAGATGATGATGGTGACTGTCCTACCTTCTATGGGACACATGAGGGTGACCTTCAGGAGCCTGAGGAGCATCTAGCTCAGTAGAGGGTGCCTAGTCTAGTCTAGTGTTTATAGTTTTCATTTTGTATCGGACTGTTTCGATTGTTAGTTGTGACTTAGTTATATTTCAGGTCTTATACTTATTTGTGTTGGATATCTACTTTGTGTGGTGTGATAACTCTATATATATTCGGTTCTTTCTTTCGTCTGATTCCATATCATGTTCTATCTTTATCTTTCCTAGACTTGTGTTTGAGATATAGAGTTGAGATGTTATGTTATACCTCCGTGCGGAGATGACAGGTTTATATGTCTTATTGTTAGATGTTAGTTATCATAGATGACCTATACAGCGTTCTACCGCCGACACTGCGGCGTAGGCTGGACGTACCCACGTTCTCGTGCCCCTAATCAGGGTGCGGGTCGTGACAATTAATAAGCCTGAACACCATATTAATCCAGATTTCACTAGATCCAAACTTCCTCATGACCTGCATTAAGAAGCCCCAATCCAGCCTATCATAAGCCTTGGCCATGTCTAATTTAATAGCTACATTCCCTCCTCTGTTTTTGATCTTCATCATGCTCATCATCTCTTGTGCCAAAATGACATTATCAATAATTTCCCTCCCCCTAACGAATCCACACTGCTCTGGAAAAATAATACGCAGGAGGAAACTAGCAAGACGATTGGCCAACAGCTTTGAAATAAGTTTGTTCATAACAGTACACAGGCTAATAGGTCGAAACTCTAACCAAGAAGAAGGCTGCTTAACCTTGGGAATTAGAATGAGTGATGTACTAGAGATAGCTCTGGGTAAAGCAAATCCATCCATAAATAATTGTACCACCTCAATAATGTCCCCCTCGATGATTTGCCAAGCTGCCGTAAAGAAACTAGCAGTGAAACCATCAGGACCACCGGCACTCCTCGAATATATGCTTTTGATGGTTTGGAGAAGTTCTTCTGACAAAGGAGCAGCGGTCAGAATGTTGTTGTCTTCTTCTTCGATCAATAAAGGAATACATGATAATAACTCCTCGTCATTAGTCGGATTGGAGCTCAGGTACTGGGTAGCAAAATAATCATTAGCCGAGGCCTGAAGATCATGTAAAGCAGTAATAGAGGAGCCATCCTCTGCCTTAATAGAGTAAATTCGAAGTTTCCTTCGTTTGCTATTAACACACTCATGGAAATAAGCCGTGTTTCGATCACCGTCTAAATCCTACCTCATCCTCGCTTTTTGTCTCCAAAATGAGTCCTCGTAAGATAGCCTTTGTTTAAGGATGGCACGAGCTCTATGAAGGCTTTCCCGATTGATATCAGAACTATCTAATTCATAGGATATCTCCGCTGCAAGGACACTGTCCTCAGCCGCTTTCACCTCATGAAAAATGTCCCCAAAAGTAGCATGACTCCAGGTCGATAACGCTTCCCGCGGTGGCAGATTTGAATTTGATCAAGAGCGGGGAATGATCTGACTCATTGCGGTTAAGGTGTTCTTCAACAGAGAGAGGAACCATATCCCGCCATTCCTTATCTAGCAACATACGATCTAGTCGAGAACCCTGCTTATCCCCCTCCGACTTGATCCAGGTGAACTTGCTACCAGTATATGGTAACTCTGACAGCCCCGTCGTCATAATAAAATCATTCATGGATTGAGTGCTTGGGAACAGACCTCCAGTTTTCTCATCCGCACTTCTAACAGCGTTGAAATCACCTCCTACAGCCCATGGAAGAGTAGAGCTAGCTTGAATATGTTGTAACCGCTTCCACAACTCAGTTCGTCCTTCCTTAGTGTTGAGCCCGTGAACAATGGACATGAGAACTTCAGTAGGAAGCATATCCATGAATAATCTGACAGTAATGGCTTGATCAAATGAATCCACCTGGGTCATAGAAGAGCCTGCTCTAGAAAATAACCAAATGTTCCCACGGTCATTGGATAGAGATTGAGAGCAACCGAGTTTGATTTGGAAAGATAAAAGTTGTTCCTTAGCCACCTTCGACTCAATGATCGCAAGGAATAGGATTTTATTAATCCGCAACAAGTTTTTGATTCTTTTTACAGTCATTTTGTTAGCCACTCCATGTACATTCCATATGAGGAAATTAAACATGAAGGGTTTGGGATTAGTACCAGCTTGAGAGAGACTCCCTAAACGGAGGACTCTGTCCGAAGGAGGAGGCGGGGGTTTTTCTTTCGCACCGACTGAGATGGCCGGACCATCTCCGCTTCTTCCTCTTCATGTCTCTCACTAGCCTGCCGAGCTTATTCTTCTTCTGCAATGTCCGCCCATGTACGACCAACAACTTCGCCTTCTTCAATCTCCGCGGTATCTTCCTTCTGTTGAACGGGGATAGAATCATCAGGATTGGCAATAGTGTCATCATCACCTTTCCTGGAGTGATCAGGTTGATCCTGAGTAAATGTTGTCTCATCAACCCGCATGGAAGGATCCGGTGCCAAAGGAGAAGAATGCATAGCGGGCACATTAATCGGGGCTTCTTGGGTGTTTGCTGTATGTAATGGCGAATGTGCATGAGTATCTTCAAGATGACGGTTATCACTATTAATGATGGCATTAATATCAGCTCTAGTTTCTTGAATGTTAGGCTGATTAATAGCCTCGGTATCCGTCAGATGATGATTGGACAGCTCCCCAATCTCCTCATACGAATCTCTGGGTAAACTCTGAGTCACTTTTGCCGGACCCTCCTTCTGCGTAGCCACCTCCTTCCCTTTCTCTTTTTGTTTTGTTTTGCATGAAGTCAATGAGTGTCCTTGATGGCGACAGTAAGTACAATATAAAGGAGAAGACTCATATTCTATGAATTGCCAAAAACTCCTGTTCCGGGGCATATTAATACGGATCTTTTGTTGAAGAGGCTTCGAAGCATCGACTTCAATGAAAACCCTAGCAAGGCTTGGACGAGATAAGTCAGCTGTAGCTTTATCAATTTTGAGTGGATGTCCAATGGCACTTGCTATCGCAAATAGAGCTTCCTTCGCATATAGATGATGAGGTATGTTAGGAAGAGTAATCCATACCGGAGTAATTGGCGATTCATGTGCCAGAGAGAAGTCAGGATCCTATTTAAAAAGCCTCATGGGGGCACGCGCAATATACCACGTGTCCTTTGATCGAAGACGAAGGTAATCAGATTCACAGGAAGGACGGATGAGAATATGCTTTGAATCAATGAGGCCTGCAGAAATAGACCCATCGAAGGTAAACTCCGCTAGGGCTTTACGAATCTTATCAATAGGAGGTCGATATTGAGAGAACTTTCCAACCAAAGCAAATCGAAGAGGAGTCACCAAAGCAGATTCCTCCTCCTCGGTAAAGGAGATCGAGGGGGCTCCCTTAAAGGATGAGACGGATCGGGTGGGAATGAGTGGCGCAGGCATAGGAACCTGACCACCCACTACCTCAGCAAACGAACGAGACGCCATGAAACCCTACATCAACAAGAAGAAAGACGATGAGGAGGACTACCACCCAGATGGTATGGTAGCCCCAGGGGGACTCCGGCGCGGCCGAGGCCACTCCGGGGTCAAAGTGGAGATCGGAGGCGCTAGGGTTTCAGAGCGCGTGTGTGATATATATGATATATATGTCTCTATTATACATATATATATATATATATATATATATATATATATATATATATATATATATACATATACTCTCTCTATTATATATTTTTATATATTATTTTTCTCTCTCTATTATATATATATATATATATATATATATATATATATATATATATATATATTCTCTCTATATTATAGATATATATATATATATATATATATATATATATATATATATATATATATATATATATATATATATATATATAAAATAGAGAGAATATATATATATATATATATATATATATATATATATATATATATATATATATATATATATATAAAATAGAGAGAATATATATATATATATATATATATATATATATAATATATATATATATAATACTATCTCTCTCTATCTACATTTAAATCCTCACCTCACTCTCTCTCCTAACTCAATCCTCCCCATGTGGCCGACCTCTATCTCTCTCTCTCTCTAAATATCTCTCTTTGTCTCTCTCTTTTTTATATAATATATACACACACATATATTTTATACATATAATCTCTCTCTCTCTCACCCCATCACACACAAGCAACCCCCCTTTGCTGTACGAGAGCAGCACACCCCCCATTCTTTTCTTCTACTTCATCATTATTTTCTTCTCCTCCTTTATTTTCTTCTTCTTCTTCATGGCACCATCACCCCCACCATCATCTAACACCATCACCACCAACCCGAACCACCCTCCACTACCGCTGCAGCACAGCCTCGCTCGCCGTACCCTGTCTCCCCACCGCTGGCCACCGCAAGTGGCAACAGCAGCAACCCTAGCGCTTGCAGCAGCACGCAGCAGCTGTGGCGCGTACGGCAGCATCCGTTGCCGGCCAACCGTGCGCCGCAGCGGCCGCCGCCGTGGCCGGCGAGCCCTCCGTAGCCGCGCACAGCTCCGACGAACCCCCTGGACAGCGCCCTCCTCCCCGGCGCGATACGCGGGCGATTCGTGCATTTTGGATGAAATCCCGTCGTGACGCGCGATTTCAAATTTCAGAAAGCTCGCCTCGTCGCAGCAACTTCGCACGGATTTTTTGGACAATCCGGCCATTGGATTGGCGAACTCTTTGCTCCGTCACAATCTCTGTATATACCCCTTCATCCCTCTCAAATTTTATTCTTTAATTTTATCGTTTGATACATCAAAACCAGCCACAAATTTGACATTTTAAATTGTGTAATTTTTGGACAGTTTTGTGGAGCCAACTTCGTCGGTTCATAACTCCGCCATCGCAGCTCTGTCTGGCATGCTAGTAGGTCCTATGCACAGCTGGTATAACCTTCTTCCTGCCCTTCAAGTTTCATTTCATTGTGAGCACGTTTGGTTGGTTGAATTCGACGCCAAAGTTGGCCGTCCGAATTCATAATTTCCAAGTTATTAATTTCTATTTTTGAACTCGGGACTCCGAATTCAATTTCTGACACCCCCAGTAGACTCGTGGCGTCGTTCTGGCACGTTTTCATATAAAATTTGTTAGATTTGGAGAACGTGGGCCCTGGCACGTATTTCGGTACAAAGTGGGCCCGATAGTCCGGGTCAACGGAACTTTTTGACTCCGGCTCATCGAAATCCAATTTCGGATATACCTCTGAGTTCGTATCGTCATTCTGGACTCGTTGACATATAATTTGCTAGGTTTTAGTGGACATTGGTTCCGACACGCATTTTGGTGCAAGTCGGATACCAATATCCGGATCAACGGGTCATTTTGAGATCGGCTCATCGGAATCCAATTTTGGACATACCATTGAGTTCGTATCATCATTCTGGACTCGTTGACATATAATTTGCTGAGTTTTGTGGACATTGGCTCAGACCCGCATTTCCGTGCAAATCGGAATTTCAATGTCCTGGTCAATGGACCAATTTGAGATCGGGTCAACGGAATCCAATTCTGGATATACCGTTGGGTTCGTATCGTCATTCTGGATTCGTGGACATATAACTTATTTGGTTTAGTGCACTTTTATTTTGGCACATTTTTCGGTGTAAAGCGGGTCCGACACGGACACCGTTTTGAGTCGAAATTACATTTTTGCCTATGTGTCCAAATTGGACTTATGGGCAGGCTATTCTAGCTATTTTGACCATTTTGGACATGTTGGTAATGGTTGTTTCACCATCCGACAACATCTGTAGGTTTTTACCCTATTATTATAATCTTTCTCCTTTTGTGGTATTTTGAGATCCATCGATTCCAATGATTTCACAACCACTGAAATTGAATGTGTTGACTCTGTAGATGTTTATAGAGACTAGCTTTGACCATGGTTGACTACTTTGACTGAACGTCGAAGTAGAGTCAACACTTGACCTAGGTTAGACTAGTTTTGACCTTGGTTGACCACAGTTGACTATTTTGACCAAAAGTCAACCAGAAGTCAACCGTAGCCTAAAATTGACTAAAACTGGACCGAAGTTGACCAGTTGACCCAAAGTCAACTGTTAGTCAATGTTAGTCAAGTTTGACCTAGAGTTGTCCTAGGGTTGACCAGAGTTGACCAGTTGACCAAAAGTCAACTGTAAGTCAACCATTGACTTAGATTGACCTAGTTTGACTTGCTTTGACTTGTCTTGACCTAGTTTGACTTAGTATGACTTGATTTTACTTCCAAACCCTTATATTGATACAGTATTCCACCTATAGGTCCTCGAAGCACTGTTCTTGGACTCAGTTGACATATTCCACCAGATCTCAGGCGAGTACATTCTCTGATAATATTTCTGTTTTATGATATCGTCTATATTTCTTGTATTTAGTGTAGATATCCTTGTTCTCTTGACACATTGTTCACACGGATTGATATTTCTTTGGATCCCGTTATGAGATGTTATTCCTCGCTTTCCTTGGTATATCTTGTGCAAGTCTTTCTTGTTCCTTGTGCATTGTATAGACACGATTCCTGCGAAGGCTAGCTACCCTCTCATAGAATCGTGCATCATGATGTGTCATGGTTGGATCCACTATACTAGTCGAGAGAAACGGGGAGTATTAGTGTAGATATGTGGTCAAAGCCTATTGTGCGCCTTATGCACCTATTGATTGTGAGTGTTGATCATACACCCCACGTATAGTTAGCCAGGCCTGTTACTATTGTGTAATGTCCCAAGCCGGCCACATGTTGTAGCTAGTACTCACACACTGAGATAGATGATTCTTGATTCTTGTACATGACATGATCAGTTTTACTTGCCTTGTTCTAGCTCTAGATTTACAGCTTACCTTGCCATGATACTCACATGTACATTTCGTGATTTCTTGTATATTCTCTCTATTTACTGCTATATTTTCAATATCGTCTAATTAGAACTGTTATTTGAGATTTGTGCTTGTTCCATCCTGACTGAATATGTTGACAAAATTTTAGGAGTTATTATGCCATGATTGGACTTCATGATGTTGCTAGCTGGGGTGGTTCTCGGTATTCTTCACCGTGAGTATCTCTCAGGAGTTATAGGTTTGGTAGTTATTTAATCTTGTTATTGTTTCCCTCTATTTTATTCTTGTCTCATTTGATCCTTGTAGATTCTAGTTGTTCTAGTGATATTGTTATTATTTCTTGCACTACTAAAATCTGTCAAATCAGTGACGCCTCAGGACGTCGCTAAATAGGGAAAATACGTCGCTAATATCGATTAGCGACGTATTTAGCGACGTTTGAACGTAGTCGCGATTAACCTAGTCACTAAACAACAAAACGTCACAATACGTCGCTATTGCGATGACACTCAGCGACGTGGACACGTCGCTAATTCAGCGACTACCAGCGACGTACAACGTCATCATTTACCGACGCAACCTAGCGACGTTGAGCGACTTGACATGCATCGATGCTGACCTGGCTTGAGAGCCAAATGGCGACGTTCTGCGACTTTGCTACGTCGCTATAGTACAGATATATAGCGACGTATAGCGACGTCCTACGTAGCAACGTTTAGTGACGATCAGCGACGTACTCATCAGAGTTAGCGACGTACCATATATTTACTTAGCGACGTTACCTTCGTCGCTGGACGTCGCTGAGAGTCGCTGAACGTCGCTAATATTGAAAAAAATTAAAAAAAATTACAGCATTTGCAGCATCCCCTGCATCATTTGCAGCATTTACAGTATTTGCAACATTTGTCGCATTTGCAGCATCCCCTACACCAATTGTTACAACAACGACGGTGTGTATCACGAACACAGTATCAAACAACACATATACACACAATCAGGAACACATTTGAAACACAATCTCATCAATCAACACAGATATATGAAAATTTGTAACAACAATGTCAAATAATGGTCTATATAAGAATAATGTATGTATAACCACATAAAAGACCCAATAATAGGCCATCACACAACAATATATATGTCGACTACGGCTGATCAGGAGGAGCATCACCGCTCCTGGAAAGAAGGTAAGCATACTGCTCCGGTGTAAGAACCACCGACGACGATGAAGGAGGAGGCAATGCAACCGCTGGAGAAGGAGGCAGTATAACCGCTGGAGATGGGTGCGTCCGCGTCTCCTCTAGGACTCGCAGTCTGGCGCTGCATTGCTCCATGCAAGCCGCTATCCTAGTAACGGTGTCGTGAATGGACTCCTATGTCCCCTGTACGTGCCGCACGGTGCGCTCGAGCTCGTCAAAGCGTGCAGTGACCGACGCAGCATCCCCTTGCGCCTTAGACCCTGGCTGCTCAGCAATCCTCCTCAGCATATCGTCGTGCAGCTCAGCAATCTGGCGGACAATGGTCTCCTCGACTCGGGATGACTCGGCCTGTGACAGCTATAAATGCGCACTGGAAGAGGGAGCCCTGGATGCCTGCGTCGCAACAAATGCACCGTAGGACCCCGTACCGTAGTACGTACCCCTCTGAAGACCACCAACAGCGGTCTTCCAGAGCTCGTCCTCCGACTGAGGCGGAGAGGGCTGCGATGTACCAACCCCTCCCTCTGCCTGTGAACTAGCACTCGCACGCTCATCACATAGCCTAACATACTCTTCCTAGAAATCATTGTACATCTCTATACATCAGTACTTACCTAAATTAGCCTAATAAACGTCTAAAATATTTAATTATTATTAAGTATATGGTTATCTGTATATTCTTCAAGTTGTGTTAAAAATTAACGAAATCTAAATTAGTACTTACATAGCTCTGAGTAGCCCGGTCGTCGATGAGCTTCCCGTCCTTCCGATGGGTGGCCAGGAAGACGGTCACCATGTTTGCATCCTCATCCCTCTTCACCTGCGTGTTTGTTATATTTTATTCTTTAGTAAAATAGAAAATTATATACTCCTACTATCAATAAAATCTTATATTTTAGAATAAATTACATACCAGACGACGAAAATGCTCCGTCATAGGAATCGATCCACCACACCACTTTTCGGCCATCGTCCTAGCCGCCTTCGCCTTCTTCGACCGCTCTTTGTACCCGGGCTCCTCAAATCGAGCCCTCATCGTGGTCCACTGGTCAGGTGTGATCCAACCAGCAATCGGCTTTCCGGAGCGCTGACGAGCTTTTTGATCGTCAATTGCATCACGGATTAACTTGGCGGCGACGGCAGGAAACTGCCTCTCAATCTGCTCGGCCCGGTGTGGTGGATAAAAATAAGTCCTCTACAAGAATTACAAATTAAAATAATAAGTTCTAAAAAAATGTTTAACATTATATTAATCATACTAAATTAACTATCTTTAGTTACCTAGAAGTGGGCAAACCAGAATGCATTCCTCTCTTCCGAGGCCTCCGAGTAGTTGATCCACGGACTCCCATAGTTGGACCTTAGAAAGGAGCCCAACGCTCTCTGTACCGACGAGGGACGATATATGTATACAACCATAACCGACGTATTAATAAATATATATAGATATATAGACATGCATAATATATATATATATATATATATATATATATATATATATATATATATTTATATATATATATATATATATATATATATATATATATATATTCATTAACTTACTTCGTAGGACCGTCGGCCCAAATCTCCATCCTCGTCTCGTCCTGAGGTGCGCATGGAGGGTCGTTCTGGTATGGATTCTCCCGGGCGGGAGTAGGGACTACCTCCTCCACCTGCTCCCCACCCGCCATGCTGCTGTCAGCGATAGAAAGGCTAGGGGAATTAGAATGATCAGCAAGCCTGGAACTGCTCGTCGCAGGTGCACTGCCACCCGGACCTGAGACCGTATGGTACAATGGAGTGCTCGGGTCAAACGATGGTCCAGAGCCATCCTCTGGTAACGGAGCTCTCTGCCCACCTAAGGACACGGCTCGTCCTGGCCTATCTCCGCGTCGTCCTGAGGTGCCTCCGCGTCGTCCTGCCATGCTGATAATAACATTGGAGTTCATAATTTAAGACTACAGAAATATGAATACATCAAAATCACAGTTTATGATTGAAAATATAAATAAATACAATGACAGTTTAGAAATATCTGCATACATTGGAATTCATAATTTAAGTTTTCAAAAATGATCATAGTTCATAATTTATGATTACAGAAATATGAATACATCAAAATCACAGTTTCTCAATCATCCTCTGAAAATTTATCTTCTTCGTTTGCCTCCTCCTTCTCCTCATCCTCTTCCTCTTCCTCCTCATCGTCACTAGCATCTCCTTCGTCTTCCCCTTTGGATACTTGTACCTCTTCTACACAAGTAGATATTGAATGGGGAACTTTTGCTGAATCGACATCAACTATATTTGGTACAAGAGGCAGCTCGTCCTCCTGATAAGCTACTTCGTCGACGTCGTAGGTATTTCTGGCTTTAGTCTTGCATACTGCCCACCAGTCATACCTCGTTGTTCCCCGTCTAGGATATGTTGTAAAATATACGAGTTGAGCTTGACTTGCTAGGATAAATGGTTCGTATCCTTGGTATCGACGATGGTAGTTAATATCCACAAGACCATGCTTGTCAATTTTTTATCCTTGATCTTGTATGGGATCGAACCAGTCAACTTTGAACAACACGATCTTGGCAGGCTCTATGCCATAGTTGTACGTCAATTCCAAGATATCTCGTAAGACGCCATAGAAATCATTGCCTGGAGTGACATCTTTGTAGTTTGTAGATTTGATACACAAGCAACTATTTTTTGTGGAATCAAGATCCAGGAAGCCATCTCTGATGAGAGCATTTGTTGACTTGAACTTAAACCCATTCACGCAATAACTTGGCCATAATTTGACGGCATAAATTGGTCCCTTAGCAAGAGTTCTAATAGATTCATTCTCAAGGATGACGTCCGGACGATCGACCTAAACATGAAAAGATACAAAATTAAGTTTAATATTAAGTTATTTCTTGTGCAGTTGTGAATGGAGGAAGATTCTAACTAGCTTCTTACGTACATATACAGTCAACCAAGACGGGAAATGAAGTCTCATTTCTTCTTCTACTTCTTCATCTGCAATGTATGGTCTACTTGACCTCATCTCATCATTAAATTTGCTGAAAACCAATAAATATCGGGATATACTCGTTAAATTATAATAACGAAATCAACAAATAGATGACTTGAACGTTGAAGATTTTCACTTACCACTCTAGCTTTTCCACTTCATCCTCCTCGCAGTTGAGTAATATATATAACTGGGCAGACTTTAGTTCCTTACTATTCAAATATCTCTTTTTCAGTTTTCTAGAAGGCTTTCCAAGGGCATTGAAGACTTTCAATAATGCATCATTATATTCTATATCTCCATCGTCATTCGTCGGAGCTCTTATTCTATTTGTAGCAATATGAGGCTTGAAATACATTGAACAAAAGTTTGTAATCTCCTCAAGGATATAGGCTTCACAAATAGAACCCTCGACACGTGCCTTATTTTTCACCTTCCTCTTCAGGTGGTTTAGATGGCGCTCGAACGGGTACATCTACCGATAACCGACGGGTCCACCAACACGTGCTTCATATGAAAGATGAATTGGCAAATGCTCCATAGAGTCGAAGAATCCAGGAGGGAACACCCTCTCAAGCTTACACAATGCTACTACAATGTCCTTCTCCTGCTTTTCAAGCCGATCGACGAGCAACTTAATAGAACAAAGATCTCTGAAGAATATGCTAAGCTTTGTCAGTGGATCCCAAATGACATGAGGTAAGAATTCTCGAAATGCAATCGAGATTAACCTCTCCATAAAAATGTGACAGTCGCGGCTCTTCATACCCTGTAGTTTGTTCTCCTTCGGGTCAACACATCTTCTCAAATTCGGTACGTACCCGTCTGGAAATTTTAGGTCATGGATCCACCTACAAAGTTTACCTTTGTCCTCCTTGTCCAGTGAGAAAATGGCCATGGGCTGCTTATACTTTCCACTGCCTTCCTTTATCAAATGCAACTCTGGACGTCTGTATATTTCTTCTAAGTCCCACCTGGCCTTGGAATTGTCTTTCGTCTTTCCCTTTACGTCCATCACAGTATTTATTATATTGTCAAATACATTCTTCTCGATATGCATGACATCCAGGTTATGTCTGAGCAGATGGTCACTCCAATATGGTAGGTCCCAGAATATACTCCTCTTCGTCCAGTTGTGAGCGCGGCCAAATCCATCACACTTGTACCCCGCTGTAGGCTCTTAAATAGCACTTGACAATTCCTTAACTTCTTTCCATATCGTGTCCCTGGACCACCGTGGCGGTGGACTGGACTTCTCTACCACGCCAGCACGAAAAGCATTCTTGTTCCTCCGGTACGGATGATCCTTTGGCAGTAACTGTCAATGACAATCAAAGAAGCACGATTTTCCTCCGTGTTTAAAACGGAAAGCCTTAGTGCGATCCATACAATACGGACATACGAGACGACCATGGGTGCTCCAACCCGATAACATTCCATAGGCCGGGAAATCATTGATGGTCCACATTAGTGCGGCCCTTATCTGAAAGTTCTGTTTTCTGGAAACATCATATGTGGTTGCACCTACTTCCCACAACTGATTCAGCTCATCTACCAAGGGCTGTAAGTACACATTGATGTTCCTCTTCGGGTTCTTCGGACCTGGAATAATAACAGTTAGGAACATGTAAGGAGTCTTAATACACATCCAAGGCGGCAAGTTGTACGAAGTAACAATCACTGGCCAACAAGAATATTGTGAGCCCGAAAGTCCAAATGGGGTAAAACCGTCGGAGGAAAGCCCCAATCTAACATTACGCGACTCCGAAGCAAAATCGGGATACACTCGATCAAAGTGCTTCCATGCTTCCCCGTCGGATGGATGATCCAGTACTCTATCTATTTGTTCCCGCTTGTGCCAACTCATATTATCAGCTGTCTCCTTTGCCATAAACAACCTCTGCAACCGCGGCGTCAAAGGCAAATAGTGCATCGAATCTGTTGGCTTGCGTGCACTAGAAGTCCTTGTTGTACTAGTTGCCTTGAAGCGATCGGCACCACAAAATCTGCAGGCATCTTCATCCTTGTCGTCCTTATAGTACAATATGCATCCGTTGCGACATGCATCAATTTTTTCATACCCCATCCAGAGCGATCTCACCATTCTCTTGGATCGGTAGAAGTCTTTAGGTAACTTGCCACCCTCCGACAATATATCTTTAATTAACTCCAGAATTTGGTTGTAGCATTCTTGAGACATGTTAAAATTTGATTTTATGCTCAACAATCTTGTAATCACCTCCAACGGTGAATGGTCATCACAACCAGGATATAAAGGAGTCCTTGCATTCTCCAGCAACTCCATGAACTTTGCAGCATTGGCATTCGGTGCCTCCTTAGCTGCATATTGATTGTTCGGATCGAAACTAGGCCCCGCAGCATCGAAAACCATGTTCGTCCACCCTTGGTCGTAATTAGCATGCTCGTGGACATCTACATAAGGCTCCACATAAGGCTCCGGCTCAGAGGCTAAAGGCACAAGTTCTCCGTGTGCGGTCCACTGATAATAATTTGGCATAAAACCCTTCGAATACAAATGATATGTCACATCCACTTCCGAATGATATTTCAAGTTACGATATCTCATACATGGACACTTAATTTTTGTACGGTCCATGTACTGAGGGAACGCCTTGGCAAACTGCAGAAACTATTGCACACCCTGTATAAATTTATCCCGCACACCGCACATGTCATCAGGATGACGATTGTACATCCACAAACGGTTCTGCAGATAGTAATTCATATCCATTTTAAGATAATTCTGCAAAGATTGACACAGATATAATTCATCAGGATGACGATTGTATATCAACAAACGGTTCTGCGGATAGTAATTCTTATCCATTTTAAGATAATTACTGCAGAAAGTGAAGACCGACATGAACTGACGCACGAAAGTGACGATTGTACGACCACAAGTTTTATGTTCTTCAACGATATATTTTATATGCATAATTGCCAAGTGTGAGGACGAATGGCTCAGAACACAACCCAAAATTTATTCTAGCATACATTAGTTTGAATCATCTATGTTCTGTACATATGGTGTAGTATATGTTCTTATCGAATATAGTATCTGAAGGATGTAACAGAATCAAGATGAACCCACATAATGTAATACTAACACATTATCTACTACTAAAAGATGTAGTGATAGGTTGTCGTATCATCATTGCCGAGGGATGGGGGTCGGAGGACAGTCATCTTTATCTACGGCGGCTACATAGTTTCTGCCTCGCCAGTCGAATGGCTGCAGGGACTATGTCCTGATCACGATGTCGTACCGTAGATTAATGCAAATTCCTTATAGAAAATGTCATACATAGATTTCTGTCTCGCCAGTCGAATGGCAGATAATTATACAAATCAAACTAGTCTTAAATACTGGTACCAATTGCCTGAACATGACAGTCCCTAATTTGTACTGGATTTATCCTACCTCTGAGTTTCACACATATTAAAAAGGAAGGCATTTACTGTTAACAAGATAACCTGTCATAAATTGAACAACAGGCAGACTTAGATTTAGGACTTAAAATATAGTATTCAGGTCAACTTAATTCAGTCAAAGGGTACTGAACAGAAAGTCTAATTAAGACTTTCAACTAAGCAGGCAGCCTGGACTGTTGTTCAGAACTTGGCAGGCAAAATCCCATACCATCTGATGACAAACCTATACACACCCTTGCCCAAACCATTTGTTTTAGTAGGTAAAACATTCCATGTTACTCAAGTAACCTGTCGTGCAATATTTGGTGTCAACAACATTCCTTGTTAATTGTAACATGCATACTATCATATCCCAACTCTGCCAAAACCAGACCAACATACCCTACACTAATCATTCCATATTTCATTAATGTCAATGAGCTAAATCATACTCAACTGTCGAGAATACTTAGGAGAAAACTCATTCATAGGATTAGTATCCATCCTTCGTGACATAGCTGAAATTTTATAAGGCTCGATAATAATTATTAGTCAATTTATTCATCATTTCAAAACCCTAAAAATGCCCAAAAAAAACTTCCAGTATCAGTAAATAGGGCTCGAACCCTAAATTAGAATTCGAATCCAAGCAAAACATCAAATTGACAGTTGATATGCCCAAAAAACGTCCAGTATCAGTAT
This sequence comes from Iris pallida, assembly GCA_029216955.1. Lineage (NCBI taxonomy): Eukaryota > Viridiplantae > Streptophyta > Magnoliopsida > Asparagales > Iridaceae > Iris > Iris pallida. Next base: position 7,954,103 of record JANAVB010037418.1, on the reverse strand, counting down.
ATAGGTGTCACCCTATGAGTCTCGTGTCCACACAGTGGGACACGACGTGTCCAAACCAACAAAATAGGTGTCACACGAACTAGAAGCGAGTCCACGCTCTCGTGTCCCCCGCAGCGAGTCTACTGTGAGTCTCGTGTCCCCCGTAGCGAGTCCACGCTCTTGTGGACACAAACTAGAAGCGAGAGAGAGAGAGCTAGAAGACGAGGAGAAAATGGGAAGCAGAGACAGGGGAGAGTTACCTGAGGAGTAGCCACCTGAGGAAGGAGGAGGAGGAGAAGGAGGAGGGAGATCGCTGGAGTAGCGCCGCGGAGAAGGAGGCCGGAGGAGGGAAATCGCCGGAGGAGCATCGCGGAGGAGGAGTGCGCAAAAAATTGGGGGGGGGGGGAATTTGTGAATGAACGAAAAGGAAACCCTCACCGCCTATATCAAACATTTAGCGACGTTCTTCTTTGCCGTCGCTAAACGTCGCTGATATTTAATAAACGGCGACGCTACTTAAAATGCGTCGCTACACGTCGCTATATCAGCGACGAGTACCGACGAACTTGCGACGCAGATTCCCATTTAACAAATTATAGCCGCTAGACGTCGCTTTTAGTCGCTGTTGGCAACGAACAGCGACGTCTTTGATAAACGTCGCTAAACCCCCAAATATTAGCGATGTTTTATCTTGGAGTCGCTAAATACGTTGCTGATATGACTTATTTTGGTAGTGTTGTCCTATCTTCCTTAGTTTTCGTGATATGACATGAGTACATTTCTAGTTATAGATCTTTAGATGTTGTAGTTAGTATAGGGTACTTGACAGCGCTCTAACGTCGATACTGCGGCGTAGGCTGGACGTGGCCCACGTATTCGTACCCATATATCCGGGTGCGGGTCGTGACATGAGGTTATCACAAACCTCGCCTGCAATGACAATTCTTGGTTGGTGGACTCAGGGGCTTCAGCGCATGTATCTCACAATAGGACACTATTTGCCACTTACACGACAGGCGACTGTAGAGTGTTGAAGATGGGCAATGGTGATGTGTCGAAGGCGGTTGCCATTGGAGATATGCATTTGAGAATGAAGACAGGTGCAGTTCTTGTTTTCAAAGATGTTTGTCATATCCCTGACATCCGTTTCAACCTGGTGTCGGTTGGAAGGTTGGATGACGAGGGATTCTTCAGTCTATTCGGGAGTAGTCAGTGGAAGCTTTCCAGAGGTTCGATGGTGATTGCCAGAGGAAGCAAGAAGTCCGGTTTCTACTATATGGAAGGGAGCACACAGGAAGCACAGGAGGTGAACGCCATCTGTGATGCGTCTACCGAGTTGTGGCACAGACGGCTCGGCCGTATCAGCGAGAAGGAGATAAGCTACTTAGTGAACAGAAAGGTGATTCCAGGGCTCAAGTCTACAAAGTTGGAGAAGTACACGCACTGCTTAGCTGGAAAGCAAAATAGGGTGTCTTTCCAAAGTCACCCAAGTTCAAGGAAGCCGGCGTTGCTCGAGTTGATTCACTCGGATGTCTGCGATCCTATGAAGGTAAAATCTATTAGTGGTGCATCTTATTTTGTAACTTTTATTGATGACTGTTCCAGGAAGGTTTGGGTCTATGCCTTAAAGACCAAGGATCAGGTGCTGCCTACTTTTAAAGAGTTTCAGACCTTTGTTGAAAGAGAGACGGACAAAAAGTTATTGTGTGTTCGGTCCGATAACGACGGTAAATACATTGGTCCCTTTGATACTTATTGTAGAAAGCAAGGGATATGACACCAGAAGACTTCGCCCAAGACACCTCAGCTCAATGGTGTAGCGGAGCGTATGAACAGGATACTGATGGACAGGGTGTGGTATTTGCTGTCAGAAACAAACTTGTCGGACAATTATTGGGGTGAGGCTCTTCTCACAGCTGCTTATGTTATTAATTTATCTTCTAGTGCTCTTTTGCAGGGTGATGTGCCTGACAAAGTATGGTACGGCAAAGAGCCGTCATACAAGCACTTGCGAGTGTTTGGCTGTAAGGCCTTCGTACATGTACCGAAGGACGAGAGGTCCAAACTTGAGCCGAAGACGAGACGATGCATCTTTGTCGGATACGGTCGGAATGAGTTTGGCTATAGACTCTACAACCCAGTAGAAAGAAAGCTCTACAGAAGCAGGGACGTGGTATTCGTCGAGGATCAGACCATGACCAACACTCACGATTCCGAGACGCCTTCTGAGGCGGAGAAATTGCCTGAGTTTGAGTCATTTAGCTTCGAGCAGTTTTCAGAGGACATCGTAGAGGATCCAATTATGGGGGAGCCAGTACATGGAGTTGCTCCAAACCTTGATCATCAGCCTGCTGATGGTGGTCAGGGTGTTCCTCAAGAGCAAAGACTATTCTTGGGATGGAGATCAGCCGAGAGAGAGAGTCCAAGCTGCTACACTTGTCCCAAAAAAGTACATTCACCGAGTACTTCAGCATTTCGGGATGGACGGGTCGAAGAAAGTGAGTTACCCCCTTGCAGCTCACTTTAAGTTCACTAAAGAGCAGTGTCCGTCTACCGAGGACGAAAAAGAAGATATAGAGCGGGTTCCATATGCCTCAGCTGTGGGAAGCCTTATGTATGCTATGGTGTGTACGAGGCCAGACATCGCTCATGCAGTTGGCTCAGTTAGCAGGTATCTTTCAAATCCTGGAAGGGTACATTGGAGTACGGTCAAGTGGATTCTACTATACCTTCATGGCACTGCCGATTGGAAACTTTTTTTTGGTGGTGACGAGCCGAAGCTGGTTGGGTATACCGACGCTGATATGGCTGGAGATGTAGACACGAGGCGATCGACTTCGGGCTATGTGATGATATTTGCTGGAGGAGCGGTATCGTGGCAGTCACGGTCGCAGAAGTGTGTTGCCTTGTCGACGACAGAGGCAGAGTACATTGCGGCGATGAAGGCTTGTAAGGAGTTGTTGTGGATAAAAAAGCTGTTGCAGGAAATGGGGCTGAAGCAAGAGCAGTATACTTTGCTTTGCGACAATCAGAGTGCTATTCACCTTGTAAAGAATTAGACCTTTCATAGCCGGTCCAAGCACATCGAGACTCGGTATCATTGGATACGAGATGTGGTTGAGAAGAAGGACACGATGCTTTAGAAGGTCCATACTGATGACAATGGAACGGACATGCTCACAAAGGTTCTACCATGGGGGAAGTTTGAGTATTGTAGGCGGATCGTCGGGATGACGAGTTACTCCACTTAGTTGTGAAGAAAGAGATTTGTTTGAGTGGTGGGGTTCCCAACCTATATAGAGAATACCCCGGAGAGCGACGAGCACCATCCGTGTGTCGGAGAAGCTCGGAGAGTGCATGGATCCTATTTTGGAACATATATGGTAGAAAAATATATGATTGGATTTCCATATTTACTTTGATCATATATTTATGATTGGACCCTTCATATAGTAGCTTTCCATATTATTGGGTTTCCAATTATGGCAAGCCAATTATGATTGGATTTCTATTAAATATATGATTGATGCATATTGGAAGTTTCCATATATATTGGCCTTCCATGTATGGATTGCCAAGGACTTATAAAAAGGTGATGCATGCTAGTTGGAAAATTATCTAAAAAACAAGAGTGCTTTATAATCTTTGAGAGAGAGGGAGAGAGAGAGAGAGAGAGAGGATTAAGGACTATTGTGAAGGAGATATTGCTTTGAATAATTTCTCGGCATCTCTTGTTCTTCGGAGTCCGCAATCAAAATTTTTTTTCTTTCAAGTGAGTTGTGGTGATCCGTGTTGGATCGGAAGGAGCTTGTAGAGGGTGTATTCTTTTTATTCCATTAGTGGAGGTTCTTCAGGATTGGACTCCGATCATCCCGTGGTTTTTCCGGTAAGGGTTTTCTACGTCAAAAATCTTTGTGTCTGCGATTGTGTTTGGCATTTTTGGTTTGTTTGCTTTTGCTCGGTTCTCTCGCAGGTCTTTCTGGTTTGGGGGAACAGTTTCCGCGCTTCATTACCAACAGTTAGTACTTAGAATATATAGGTTCTAATCATTATTTAGAACTCATGGGTAGAGTTTGGGTCGAATCCGGATAGGTTTGGTGTCCGTATCACGCGGTATCGCGAATCGGACACCCCGGAGTCGCCAGAATGGCCATTTGGCCATTCGAGCCTCGTTTCTGATTTTTGCCCGCGTGCGCGAGTTAGATTGCTTATGTGGGGCACGTGTCTAGGCCCTAGAGGGTAGAATTGCAAGGATTGGATATTGAGATAAGGTTTTGGGTCGTTTATGAGTATTTGTATATGTGTATGTGCATATGTGTATATTTATATGGGGAGTGTATTAGTGTGTGGTAGTAGTGGTGGTGCTGGTAGTGTGTGTGTGGTGGTAGTGGTGGTGTTGGTAGTGTGTGTATGTGGTGGTAGTGGTGGTGTTGGTAGTATGCATGTATGTATGTGTGTGTGTGGTGGTAGTGGTGGTATTGTTATGTGTGTGGGTGAGTGTTGTGATAGAAGGCGTAGTAGAGGGAGGGATATGAGTGGTAGTGTGTGTTGGTAGGGGGAATAGGATGTGAATGAATAAATGGCTGAGTGAATGAGAGGATGAGTGAATGAGAGGATGAGTGAATGAATAAATGGACGAATGAATAAAAGAAGAAGAAGAAGAAGAAGAAGAAGAAGAAGAAGAAGAAGAAGAAGAAGAAGAAGAAGTAGGAGCTGCAGCAGCAGCTATGTGCTGCTGTTTACAACAGCAGCAGCAGCAATAAGCTGCTTACAGCAGCAACAATAAGCTGCTTACAGCAACAATTTTTCCTCCTCATTTCAGCAGGAAATCAACAGCAACAACCCCTTTTTTGTACCCCAATTGCCATCCAATAAACCCCCAATAAACCCCCAAGTATACCCCCCTATATCCACCATATGTTCTACTATATATGTAACCTCCTAATTTGTGAGTGTTAGAGTGGGGTAGGTTGGTTAGAAAACTAGTGGTTAGAGTGGTAGAAAATAAGCTAAGTCACATGTTAGTAAGTAACATGTTAAGGTAATACTATGTTAAGGTATTCACATTAGAGGGTAAGATACATAGATATGATACTTGGATTTGAGTTAGGATTAGAGATAGAGATATAGATTGGTCATGGGCTAGAGTGAGGGTTAGAATCGAGTGGTATCTTGTGATACCAAGATGGTATCACAAGGTAAATGAGTTTTACCTTATGTGAAGGGTAAGGTATCGAGATACTTCAAGATACCAAGTTTGAGTGTTAAGATACCATGGTGTGGTATCGAGATACGAGGGTAGAGTGTTAGAACTGTAATGCCTATTGTTCGTATTACGTATTTTGGTATACGTATACGTATTTTTACTCGTATTGTATGACACCTTGTTCGGTTTATTTCGACATTTTCAATTGCTTGGTTATTCTTGGTTTGGTTCGACTTAGCTTGGTTTGCCTTAGGTTCATCATGAACCAAAGGAAAACCCCTACCTACCACCCCCATCATCATTTATTAACCCCACCCTCTTTCTCTCTCATCATTCACTCTTCTCCTTCCTCACCGTTGCTCTCCACCTACCAAGAGGTTTAGGCAAGTACAACTTGCTTCACGATGGATTTCAAGTTTTATTGTTCCATTCTCTTCTTTACATGATTATAAGCCTCTTTAGAACTTGGAGTTTTTAATTTTGATGGATAGATTCTTCTAGATCTACTTTATAACTTTTAGTTCATGGAGTTTTCTTGGTTTTGATCTACTAAAACTTGTTATTTTCAAAAAAACTAATTGTTCCATGAGCAAGAGCATGAAATTTCGTGTGAATTTGGTTTTTAATTCACCTTATTTCGAGTTAAAATGAAGTTTTTATGGCCGAAACAAATTTTCTGAATTTTCATGTCGGCTGAAGAATGTGGTGCTGGCGTAAAATAAGATTTTACGCAGGAAAGCTAGCGTAAAATCAAATTTTACGCAGGAAGGCTAGCGTAAAATGAAATTTTATGCTGGAAACCCAGAAATTGCGTATTTTACGCTGGATTGTATCCAGAATGTGAAATTTTACGCTGGGAACCCTGAAATTGCGTATTTTATGCTAGATTGTATCTAGAATGTAAAATTTTACGCTGCGAACCCTGGAATTGCGTATTTTATACTGGATGTCATCCAGAATGTAAGATTTTATGCTAGGGACCCTGAAATTGCGTATTTTACGCTGGGTAGCATCCAGAATGTAAGATTTTACGCTAGGGACCCTGAAATTGCGTATTTTTACGCTGGATATCATCCAGAATGTAAGATTTTACGCAGGGAATCCTGATATTGCGTATTTTATGCTGGATGGTACCCAGAATGTGAAATTTTACGCTAGAACCCTCCCTTTTTACGTATTTTACACAGAATTGAATTTTTGGCATAAAAAGTGCACATAATGATTGTTTTTGCCAAGTTAAGCTATTTTCTAGCCAGAATTTCGAAAAACTTAAAACATGAAATTTTTAGATCTTTGTCTTGCCTTTTCGAATATCTCTGGAGCATCTCATTTTAAGTTCGTATGTGGAAGTTATGCTCCGTCTCCCTGGGCCGCATGATTCCTCCATAACTCTTGTACCCTGTTTATATTTAGTTATTGCATACACGCTTATACTAGGTTAGATATTAATTTTAAATAATGACATGACATGATAGTGACCCGTCGTGGCGCACTCTTGACAGTGTATTTGATATAATATATATCTCGAATGCTGTTACGACGGCTAGCATGTCATAGCAGAATTGAATGGCCTGGACACCGTGGGTGAATGTGTTTGTACTAAATGAACCGGTAATGTTTGCATCATGTCTAAGGCAGGAATCCCTGAGTACCACGGTCAGGGATACCTACAGTAATTGACTAAGGCTAATAAGCTAGAATAATTCAGTAGACATGAAGAGATTCCCAGCTACAAGCAATTCTATTATTTGGGCGCATTAAGTGGACTTGTAGCCTACCGATGAGTAGGGCACATTTCCAGCACACAGTCACGTGTTGCATTCTCCATAAATGGACATTCGACCTGGATAATCGGATGGTCTGCAGGGCTTGTGGCTGTTGGGATAATCTCATTGCATCTTGCTAGTAACTAGGCCTGTGATAACCCTAGTTAGTTAAAAGTATCAAGCCGTACTCTTGATTGGCCGTGATTGATTGGATGGAGTTTATTCCAGCTTAGTCTTGTCCCGATCCTGTACAAGATTGTGACACGACATGATTATTGATTCTTGCCTTAACAATGGAGGTCCACTTCTGTTCAGGCGAAGGGTTACAACCCCGGTCCTTGTTTGGTTTAAGGGTTGTAACCTGGCTCCCGGAGCAGTTCTGTGTCCTCTCTTCGTTATTGTCTTATTGCAACCCCATGCCACACTCGTTATGTTTTACCTTACTGCAACGACATAATTAATTCTTTATACTGGCCTTAACAATAAAAATCAGGGGTCCAGTTCTGTTCAGGCGAAGGGTTACAACCCCGGTCCTTATTTGGTTTAAGGGTTGTAACCTGGCTCCCGGAGCAGTTTTGAGTCATCTCTTCGTTTATTGTCTTGTTACCTTATCATTAGTATTTGAGACGGGTTTCTATTCAGGTGAAGGACTGCAACCCCGGTCCTTGTTTGGTTTAAGGGTTGCAGTCTGGCTGCTTGAATGGTTTCCTCATACTCAATTTATTATTGTTATCTCTATTATTATTATGATCAGTTCTTTTATAAGCTCTCTTTAATTATTCTATTATGATATGCTGGTTTTAGTTCCTAAGTGAAGCCTTCTTTGTGGCACTTGCTCTTTCTGGGGTTTGACCCAGCTGGTTTTGTATGGCCAGATATCGGAGCAATCCCATAGGATCTACCTAACCTCCAGCCAGATGGTGACCACCAGGCGTAACCCTGACAACGAGTGGATTTCTTTTTGTCCTCCCGCTTTATTGTAAAAATTATTCTTTTGAGGCATTTAGCCGGCGAGCACGTGTTAGCTCGTATTGCATCTTTACTTACTGTCTACCTACGGGCTATAACATGATTGACACATCCTAGGGTTGATCATGTACGACTGAACTCTTGCTAGTCTTGACAATTTTGTACGACTAGCTTCATGATTATCCAATATGTAATGTATGGGACGCCTTGCTATTATATATTTGGTGCTCTGACATCTTGTAACTATTATTGCTTGCTTGTGATTGAGATAATAGGCTTGTTCCTGACCATAGGAGACAGATGGATTGTAGTTAAACCCTCATATATCTAGACAGCCGTGACCGTATAGTGAGGTGGATTCCATTTCATTATACGTAGCTGGCTATGTATGCCTCCGCTCTCCAGTATTCTGGTTTTGGGGCGTTACATGGTTTTTAGTGGTGGCCCATGCAGGTCTTGTGAATCAAAATGTGTGAGGGTTTACCGAATAGATGTCTCAATCAGCACTCGACCTTGATCTCTGCCCATATCTTCTAATCCCTGAGATTCTTGACCTGATCACATGTTTGTATCGTTGATCTATCATGGTCCTTCCTTATTGTTCCCTATGTCATCTTCTTCAGCGGCTTTATTCATGGACCTGCCGATCAGCAAGACGGAGCCCCTCCCGTGGACCAGCCGCAACCTGGAGATCAAGACCAGCATTCAGGAGTAGCCTCCAGAGTCATGCCTACTGGAGGAGAGCCACCAGTTCAGCCCGTCCACCCTGCAGAGCCTGATGATGGCACTTTGGTGGGTCTCATCAGGTTATTATTAGCTTCCCAGGATTGTCGGGGAGATGCCTTACACCAGGCGGTGGCAGACGCTTTGACCAGAGGAGGTCATCAGGGTAATAGCACGGCCAACAGCTTCAAGCGCCTGAACCCTCCATTCTTCGACGGCAGTGAAGATGCGATCGCTGCAGATGCTTGGCTTCAGGACACGAAGGTGATTCTAGAAGCAGCCAGGACCCCAGAAGCGGAGAAGGTGGCCGTAGTGCGCCTGCAGTTACTAGATCTTGCCCGCAGCTGGTGGGCAGCGCAGGCCGATGGTTTAGTGGCCCCTATTTCATGGGCAGTATTCAGGGAAAGATTCCAGACCAAGTATTTTGATATTGTAGCTCGGTACAATCTACAGACGAGGTTCACCAATCTGAAGTAGATGGGCAGGATGGTCGATAGATATGCGGCCGAGTTCTCTAGGCTTAGTCAATTTGCTCTCACCTTGGTGGCGACCGAGTTCGATAGGGCCCAGCGGTTCCAGCAGGGGCTTTACCTCGAGATCTTGTTAGCAGTGGAACAGTTTGAGCATCAGACTTTTGATGCAGTATTGAGAGCAGCTAGGAGGCATGAGTATACCTCCCAGAGGATCGTAGATAGGACCGGAGGTCGGAAGCGATCCCATAGCCAAATGAATCAGTCATCAGCACCAGCCCCGGCAGCCAGGGCCTTGACCATTGGAGTTTCGAGGCGGGCGGCCTCAGTGACGTTGGTTCAGCATTCAACCCCGACGCACCCTCAGCAGCAGAAGCAGAAACAGTCTTCCATAGTGGGATGTTCACACTGCGGGAAGCCAGGGCATGTGGTATCAGAGTGTCGCAGAGCACAGGGTTTGTGCTTGGTTTATGGTACCCAGACCACAGGGTTGGGAACTGCTCGAACAGAAAGAGTTTATCGACCTTCTCTAGTCCTTCAGTTAGAGGACCAGCACCAGTCCAGCAGCAGCAGCAGCTGCAGTACTCATTCCCGAGGCCATTGCCGACGCAGGCCCAGGCATTCCAGCAACAGAGACCGCAACAGTATGCCCAAGTCCAAGCCCTGATCCAGAGCAGGCAGAGGAATTTTCAGCAGAGGGGACCCGTACCCAGAGGACATGGTCAAGTGCTGGCCTTGACCATGGAAGAGGAAGGAATAGCACCCGGTGAGGTAGTGGCAAGTACTATTCTCGTCAACACCTTTCCAGCTTCAGTATTATTTGATTCTGGTGCCTCGCATTCATTTATGTCTGCACGATTCGCGACACGGGTAGGACTGGAACCCGAGTCATTATCAGTAAGGCTCAATATACTTACTGGTAACGGTCTTATGGGAGTAGATAGAGTGTTTTCCTCGTGTCGGATCGTAGTTAGCGGTAGAGAGTTTCCCGCTAGGTTAATAGAATTCCCGATGGCCGATTATGATGTGGTCTTAGGGATGGATTGGTTGAGGGACCAGTATGCCAGGATAGATTGCCATATTGGCAGAGTTGTTTTTAGCATCCCAGGCGAGCCGGAGTTTTCCTTTTCCCGATGCGAAGTTGAACCTTCTCCTTCCGTATTGCGGATGGCAGTAGCAGAAGTGCAGTTACTCCGGATCGTCGAGGAGTTTCCAGATGTTTTCTCAGAAGAGCTTCCAGGAATGCCGCCAGAGCGAGAGATCGAGTTCACCATGGACTTGATCCCCGGGACCGCACCTGTGTCAGAGAGAGTCTACAGGATGGCGCCGCCAGAACTGGAGATATTGTACAAAATGATTGAAGAACTCAGGACCAAGGGATTCATTCGTGCTAGTGGATCGCCTTGGGGAGCCCCGATACTTCTTGTGAAAAAGAAGGATAGTACGTCCAGATTATGTGTTGACTATCGTACCTTGAACTCAGTAACAATCAAGAACAGATATGCTCTCCCAAGGATAGATGACTTGTTTGATCAACTCAGAGGAGCAGCAGTTTTTTCGAAGATAGATTTGCGGTCAGGGTACCACTAGATCAGAGTCAGAGAGCAGGACATCCCGAAGACGACATTCAGATCTAGATATGGACATTGGGAGTTCCTTGTTATGCCATTTGGAGCAACCAATACGCCGGCTGTATTCATGGACCTCATGAATCGCATCTTCATGCCTTATTTGGATCAGTTCGTGATTGTGTTCATAGACGACATCCTAGTCTATAGAAAGAGTGAAGCGGAGCATGAGCGCATCTCAGAGTTGTCCTCCAGATTCTCCGAGAGCACCAGTTATATGCCAAGTTCAGTAAATACGAGTTCTGGCTTGATCGCATTTCGTACTTAGGTCATATCATCACCAGAGGAGGAGTAGAAGTGGATCCCCAGAAGATCGTGGCTATCGAAACGTGGCCAGTGCCCAGCACAGTTGCAGAAGTTCGCAGTTTTCTTGGATTGGCCGGCTACTATCGACGATTTGTTTCGAACTTCGCTTGGATTTCAGCACCACTGACACATTTAACCTGCAAGGATGTACAGTTTGTTTGGACATCAGAATGTCAAGATTCTTTTGAGAAGTTGAAACAAGGCTAGATGACGGCACCCATTCTCATACTTCCAGATGGGACCGGAGGATTCTCAGTGTATTGTGATGCTTCAAGCCGAGGTTTAGGATGTGTTTTGATGCAACATGGGAAGGTAATAGCTTATGCGTCACGACAACTTCGTGATCATGAGAGGAATTACCCAACCCACGACTTGGAGCTGGCAGCCATGGTGTTTGCGCTAAAGCTTTGGAGACACTACTTGTATGGAGATAGAGTAGAGATTTTCACCGATCACAAAAGCCTGAAGTATGTGTTCACTCAGAAGGATCTTAACATGCGTCAGAGGAGATGGTTAGAGTTGCTTGTGGATTATGATGTCAACCTGCAGTACCATCCTGGGAAGGCCAACGTTGTTGCAGATGCATTGAGCAGGAGAGCCGGAGTTTACTTTCTGACAGCACAACTAGAATTGTTATCAGATCTTCAGAAGATGGGTATAGAAGTTGTCCTTCCTACCAGCGTGGCATTGATGGCCAGCATGCAAGTTCAATCCAGTATAGTTGAGAGAATGAAGATAGCTCAGTCCTCCGATTCTAAGCTTAAGCATCTTAGGACAGAATGTGTAGCAGGGCGAAGACCAGAATTATGCATTCATGAGGACGGTGCACTTCGACATGGTAAGCGTCTTTGTGCACCCAGTGGAGATATCAGACAGGAAGTCATGACCGAAGCACACAGTTCTCAATATTCGATTCATCCCGGTGGCACGAAGATGTACCGAGATATCCGTCAGCACTTTTGGTGGAATGGCATGAATAGGGAGATAGCCCGATTTGTCTCTCGATGTTTGGTTTGCCAACAAGTTAAAACTGAACATCAGAGGTCGGCTGGACTACTTCAGCCCTTGCCAATTCCAGAATGGAAGTGGGAGCATATAACCATGGATTTCGTGACTGGATTACCTAGATCCCCAGCTGCTCGAGATGCTATTTGGGTTATAGTTGACCGGCTCACGAAGGTGGCCCACTTTCTTCCGTTCAGAGTTGGTCAGTCGACGGCTCATCTGGCAGAGATGTACCTCAGGCAGGTAGTCAGGATGCATGGAGTACCAGTCAGTATCACCTCGGACAGAGATTCGAGATTTACGTCGCACTTTGACGTAGTCTGCAAGAGAATTTAGGAACTCGCCTCCAGTTCAGCTCAGCATATCACCCACAGACAGATGGCCAGTTAGAACGTACGATCCAGACTCTCGAAGATATGTTGAGATCATGTACACTCGACTTCGACGGTTCGTGGGAAGATCACCTGCACCTGGTGGAGTTCTCGTACAACAACAGTTTCCAAGCTAGCATCCAGATGGCACCGTTCGAGGCACTGTATGGTAGGAAGTGCAGATCCCCACTAGCATGGGATGATGTTGGAGAAAGACAGATGCTTGGTCCCGAGTTGATCACTCAGACAGTTGAGGTGGTCAGGAGAGTTAGAGATCATCTTCGCGTTGCACAAGATTGTCAGCGCCATTGGGCCGATTCTTATCGGCGCCCCCTTGAATTTTCTGTCGGCGACCATGTATTCCCGAGGATCTCGCCTAACCGTGGCGTCATTCGTTTCGGCGTACGGGGAAAGCTTAGTCCTCGGTATATCGGACCGTTCGATATTTTGGAGCGAGTAGGTGATGTATCCTATCGTCTTGCTCTTCCACCGTCGCTACGTGAGGTGCATGACGTGTTCCATGTATCTCAACTACGACGGTATATCCCGGACCCGAGCCACATTCTGGATCATTTGGAATTGGTTGTTGGTACCAACCTTTCGTATGAGGAGTGGCCCGTGTCTATATTGGACCGAAGAGAGAAGATACTCAAGAACAAAACTATCAAGTTAGTCCGAGTTGCTTGGGGTCATCACTCTTTGGGTGAGTCAACATGGGAGCGTGAGGATGATATCCGATCGCGATATCCCGACCTGTTTGACTCGTGAGGTATAATATCTTTCTTATGCCTCATGCCTTCGATTCCTTACTTGCATGAATAATTGCTTGATTGCTTGACTAGTATAGCTTGCCTGTGATTAGTAAGGCTTGTTCTTGTCCCTCTAGCCTCTTAATTAAATTTTGAGGATGGAATTCTTTTAAGGCGGGGAGAGTTGTAATGCCTATTGTTCGTATTACGTATTTTGGTATACGTATACGTATTTTTACTCGTATTGCATGACACCTTGTTTGGTTTATTTTGACATTTTCAATTGCTTGGTTATTCTTGGTTTGGTTCGGCTTGGCTTGGTTTGCCTTAGGTTCATCATGAACCAAAGGAAAACCCCTACCTACCACCCCCATCATCATTTATTAACCACACCCTCTTTCTCTCTCATCATTCACTCTTCTCCTACCTCACCGTTGCTCTCCACCTACCAAGAGGTTTAGGCAAGTGTAACTTGCTTCATGATGGATTTCAAGTTTTATTGTTCTATTCTCTTCTTTGCATGATTATAAGCCTCTTTAGAACTTAGAGTTTTTAATTTTGATGGATAGATTCTTCTAGATCTACTTTATAACTTTTAGTTCATAGAGTTTTCTTGGTTTTGATATACTAAAACTTGTTATTTTCAAAAAAAACTAATAGTTCCATGAGCAAGAGCACGAAATTTTGTGTGAATTTGGTTTTTGATTCACCTCATTTCGAGTTAAAATGAAGTTTTTATGGCCAAAACAAATTTTCTGAATTTTCATGTCGGCTGAAGAATGTGGTGCTGGCGTAAAATAAGATTTTACGCAGGGAAGCTAGCGTAAAATCGAATTTTACGCAGGAAGGCTTGCGTAAAATGAAATTTTATGCTGGAAATCCTGAAATTGCGTATTTTACGCTGGATTGTATCCTGAATGTGAAATTTTATGCTGGGAACCCAGAAATTGCGTATTTTACGCTGGATTGTATCCAGAATGTGAAATTTTACGCTGAGAACCCTGAAATTGCGTATTTTACGCTGGATGTCATCTAGAATGTAAGATTTTATGCTAGGGACCCTGAAATTCCGTATTTTACGCTGGATAGCATCCAGAATGGAAGATTTTACGTTAGGGACCCTGAAATTGCGTATTTTTACGCTGGATATCATCTAGAATGTAAGATTTTACGCAGAAAACCCTAAAATTGCGTATTTTATGCTGGATGGTACCCAGAATGTGAAATTTTACGCTAGAACCCTCCCCTTTTACGTATTTTACACAGAATTGAATTTTTGGCATAAAAAGTGCACATAATGATTGTTTTTGCCAAGTTAAGCTATTTTCTAGCCGGAATTTCGAAAAACTTAAAACATGAAATTTTTAGATCTTTGTCTTGCCTTTCCGAATATCTCTGGAGCATCTCATTTTATGTTCGTATGTGGAAGTTATGTCCCGTCTCCCTGAGCCGCATGATTCCTCCACAACTCTTGCACCCTGTTTATATTTAGTTATTGCATACACGCTTATACCAGGTTAAATATTAATTTTAATTAATGAAATGATATGATAGTGACCCGTCGTGGCGCACTCTTGACAGTGTATTTGACATGATATATATCTCGAATGCTGTTGCGACGGCTAGCATGTCATGGCAGAATTGAATGGCCTGGACACCGTGGGTGAATGTGTTTGTACTAAATGAACCGGTAATATTTGCATCATGTCTAAGGCAGGGATCCCTGAGTACCATGGTCAGGGATATCTACAGTAATTGATTAAGGCTAATAAACTAGAATAATTCAGTAGACATGAAGAGATTCCCAGCTATAGGCAATCCTATTACCTGGGCGCATTAAGTGGACTTGTAGCCTACCGATGAGTAGGGCACATTTCCAGCACACAGTCACGTGTTGCATTCTCCATAAACGGACATTCGACTCGGATAACCGGATGGTCTGCAGGGCTTGTGGCTGTTGGGATAATCTCATTGCATCTTGCTAGTAACTAGGTCTGTGATAACCCTAGTTAGTTAAAAGTATCAAACCGTACTCTTGATTGGCCGTGATTGATTGGATGGAGTTTATCCCAGCTTAGTCTTGTCCCGATCCTGAACAAGATTATGACACGACATGATTATTGATGCTTGCCTTAACAATAACGATCGGGGGTCCACTTCTGTTCAGGCGAAGGGTTGCAACCCCGGTCCTTGTTTGGTTTAAGGGTTGTAACCTGGCTTCCGGAGCAGTTCTGTGTCCTTTCTTCGTTATTGTCTTATTGCAACCCCATGCCACGCTCGTCATATTTTACCTTACTATAACGACATGATTAATTCTTTATACTGGCCTTAACAATAAAGATCAGGGGTCCAGTTCTGTTCAGGCGAATGGTTACAACCCCGGTCCTTGTTTGGTTTAAGGGTTGTAACCTGGCTCCCGGAGCAGTTCTGAGTCCTCTTTTCATTTATTGTCTTGTTACCTTATCATTAGTATTTGAGACGGGTTTCTATTCAGGTGAAGGGCTGCAACCCCGGTCCTTGTTTGGTTTAAGGGTTGCAGTCTGGCTGCTTGAATGGTTTTCTCGTACTCAATTTATTATTGTTATCTCTATTATTATTATGATCAGTTCTTTTATAAGCTCTCTTTAATTATTCTATTATGATATGCTGGTTTTAGTTCCTAAGTGAAGCCTCCTTTGTGGCACTTGCTCTTTCTGGGGTCTAACCCAGCTGGTTTTGTATGGCCAGATATCGGAGCAGTCCCAGAGGATCTACCTAACCTCCAGCCAGATGGTGACCACCAGGCGTAACCCTGGAAACGAGTAGGTTTCTTTTTGTCCTCTCACTTTATTGTAAAAATTATTCTTTTGAGGCGTTTAGCCGGCGAGCACGTGTTAGCTCGTATTGCATCTTTACTTACTGTCTGCCTACGGGCTATAACATGATTGACATATCCTAGGGTTGATCATGTACGAATGAACTCTTGCTAGTCTTGACAATTTTGTACGACTAGCTTTATGATTATCCAATATGTAATGTATGGGACGCCTTGCTATTATATATTTGGTGCTCTGACATCTTGTAACTATTATTGCTTGCTTGTGATTGAGACAATAGGCTTGTTCTTGACCATAGGAGACTGATGAATTGTAGTTAAACCCTCATATATCTAGACAGCCGTGACCGTATAGTGAGGTGGATTCCATTTTATTATACGTAGCTGGCTATGTATGCCCCTGTTCTCCAGTATTCTGGTTCTGGGGCGTTACAAGAACACCTTAGTGGAGTATTGGAGGATGAGTAGAGTATGGGTTGGAGGCTAATGTAATGAGATTACCTTGGAAAGGTAAGAAATAATAATTTAAGGTAATACCTTAGAATCAAGATATTGGATAATATATTTAAGATATAGTTAGAATTAGGATAGCTTGTTGGTAATGGTTAGGAATAGTGGACTTAGACTAGTTTTGACCTCAGTTGACCACAGTTGACTATTTTGACCAATCAACCATAGCCTAAAAATGACTAGAACTTGACCGAAGTTGACCAGTTGACCCAAAGTCAACTGTTAGTCAACGTTAGTCAAGTTTGACCTAGAGTTGACCTAGAGTTGACCAAGGGTTGACCAGAGTTGACCAGTTGATCAAAAGTCAACTGTAAGTCAACCTTTGACTTAAATTGACCCAGTTTGACTTTGTTTGACTTTGATTGACTTAGTTTGACCTTGTTTGACTTAGATTGACCTAGTGTGACTTAGTTTGGCTTGGTGTGACTTAGTATGACTGAGTTTGACCTAGATTGCATAATATATACTAGAAATTATGCCATACACTCTGAAACCCTAGTTAAACTCATGTATATCTCATCTTTAGGTCTGTAACTTCACTTTGAGCCAGATTACATTGTTGACATATTCCTATCGGATCTCAGGCGAGTACATTCTCTGATGATATTTCTGTTTTATGATATCGTCTATGTTTCTTGTATTTAGTGTAGATATCCTTATTCTCTTGACACATTGTTCACACGGATTGGTATTTGTCTGAATTCCGTCATGAGATATTATTCCTTACATTTCTTGGTATATCCTGTGCAAGACTTTCCTTGTTCCTTATGTATTGTATAGACATGATTCCTGCGAAGGCTTGCTACCTCCTCGGAGAATCATGTGCCATGACATGTCATTACTGGATCCACTTTATTGGTCGGAGATGGAGGTACTTAGCGTAGATATGTGATCATTTTTTCTCCTGTGATTCATGTTCCCTGAGAGTGTTAGCCATACACTTGACGTATGACTAGCCAGGCCCTTTTTCTCCTATGCAACCCAAGCCGATCATATGTTAAAACTAATAATAAACTCACGTAGATATAGTTCCAGATTTTTGTACATGGTATATACTTTTTTCTTGTTCTTACATTCAGTTACAGTCTTCATATACCTTACCATGATTCATGTACACATTATTTTACCTTGTATATTCTCTCTATTTACTGCTACATTTTCAATATCGTCTAACTAGAACTGTTATTTGAGATTTTTGTTCGTTTTATCCTGACTTGATATGTTGACAAAATTTTACAGATTATGGCGGAAACGAGTGTCCTACCTACTACGGTCCTCATGACGTAGTTGGCCTAGACTTGGAGACCCTAGTTCAGCAGGGGTTTGCTCCAGCTGATGGGGCTTTAGAGTAGCTTAGTTGGTTTAGTTTGGTACTGGATTTTGTCTCCAGATTATATTTTGGCTTGTTATTATTTTAGTATTGTATTGAGATTGTTGACTCTAGACTTGTATTATTTCTGTGTTGGATCTTCTGGATGATATTTCATATCTTGTTTTCTTTATCTTTCAGTATTATATATATCTTTCTTAGAGTTTGTAATTGAGTATATTATATTGTCATTTCTTGCCCTCTATTCGGAGTTGACCATTCTCGACAGGTTTTGATATTATAACTGTTGTTAGATAGTAAACCTAGACAACGTTCTACGCCGTTTCTACGGCGTAGGCTGGGACGCTGTCACGCACTCGTGTCCTTACTCCGGGTGCGGATCGTGACATTGTTGACATATACATATGTCATTTTTGTGATGAATTTGATGTCATTTTGTGGATTCATCCAAACAAAAACAGTTATCACGCACAATGAATGGAACTTATTATGAGTGTAATTGGCTTGTGACTTTGGATGGTTTTAAATGTGGTTTGGTTTTCATTGCAGTTGGAATATGAATGTGCATGATATATATATATATATATTTTTTTTTTTTATTTATATATATATATATATATATATATATATATATATATATATATATATATATACACTCAAAATGTCAACAAAAAACTATTTGTAACGGCAAATGTCATCCCAAATAGGCAAATCACAACGTGATGCAAGCTATCTGTCCGTGACAGAATGGGGACGTCACCATAAATTTGAACTTTTTGAGACGGCTATGTCGTCCCAAAATAAAAACAATAAAGTGACATCTGTCATTCGATTTGTGATGGAATAATGCCGTCACAATTGCTTCGAACTTTCAGTGACGGCCTATGTCGTCACCACAAACTGTCCCAAAAGGTTTTTATGACGGCGCCTAATGCCACGACTTTAGGTCTGTCACAAAAAATCTTTTGTGACAACATTTCCTTTAATTGTGACATTTTTTGTCGTGGCAAAAGGGCTTCTATTTTGTAGTGGGTCAAAAGGGTAACTTGGAAACTCCTAATTCCAAATTTTAAATCTAATTCTAAACTCTAATCCCACTAAAATCAAACAGAATTAGTCAAAAATAAATATCATGGTTTGGTCATGACAAGTTGGTCGGATCCAATTGGGTCCAAAACTGACCCGGATCACTAACGCAAGTCGAAATGAGACAAAACTCAAACCCGATCAAATAAAACCCCAAAACACAATATTAATAAATAATTATTCACAAAAATATTAGAATATTGAAAATGACAAATTTGTCCTCAATTTTGAAAACTGAAGGTGACAACTAGGCATGGACTTTTTTATGCATTAAGAGTTGGGGTGGGTTGGAGAAAAAAATTGTATTTACAATGAGATGTGAACCCACCGGACAATAACTTTTATTTGATGCCTTGGACTAACTTAGCTATATCAACTTATTTATACCTGAAGGGATATTTAGACTTTGGGTCCCAAATAAGTTCTAAAATTTGTGTTTAATTCTCCATATTTTATACATAATTATTGTTTGGATCTCAAAAGTACCACAAAAAATAATTAGTGACACTTTTGATGAAAGATTGTAGCTAATGTCTCAAAACACTTTTGAGACATTAGTGACACTTTTGAGATCCAAATTTTGAAACTTATTTGAGACCTAAAGTCTAAAAAATTTAGACTTTGAAATTGTCAGACTTTGGATCTCAAATAAGTTTCAAAATTTTGCCAAAATACATAGCACGTTATAGCTTACTTATGCCAAATGCTTCTGAGACCCATGTTGGTGCTTTCTTTACATGGAGAGAGCTTGCTCTCAACATGCCTTGTAAAATTTTAGTCCCACATCGGAAATGCATCATGAGTTATCTCAACATATATACTTGGGTGTGTTGTTGAGAGATGCACATGGGGTGGTGACCCTAAGGAGGGAACCATGTGGGTGATTTTACTAGGAGGTAAGAATAAGGCTCCAAGGATTAAGCATTAATGCTTTTGTCATTCTCTTGGATTAATTTCCATTTGGAGCTAAGCCCCAAAGGGGCTTAGCGACTCGGACTCGGACTCGGGCTCATGGGCTCTTGAGGCGTAATGTGGCATTTTGTTGGTGTGAAGATTACAAGTCAGTTATGGAAAGGCTGAATCAATGCGATTAAATCAGATCCTATCTTTGTGGGATTTAAATTAATTTCGTTCCTATCTTTGTGGGATTTGAATTAAATCTCGTTGCTATCTTTTGGGATTTGATTCAATCTTTCCATAACTGAAGAGGCGGCTAGGGTTTCCACCCTCTCTCTATAAATACTCCCTTTTGGCCTCTTTTGTGGTTACTACGAAAATACAAGTCAGAAAAGGAGAAAGAGATAGAGAGAGTTGCTACCGCCATTGCAAGTCCATCCGAGGAGTCAGAACAGAGGTGACTTCGAGCGTCCCACAAGTTCTTCAAACTTGTTGGTTCATGAAAGCAGATCGTGTGGGGCGAATCTTGCTTTGAGCAACGGTGTTTTGACACCCCAGCATTGTTCTTCTTCTCATCTCTCTCTAGATTATTGTAACTCGTTCTGTCCCAATTGCAACACGTTTGCAAGGAAGAACGAGAGATCTTCTCTTCTTTATTTTCCTCCTCCATATTGTAATCGGGTTATTTGGTATTTGTATTATCGTAGATCATTGTTGCATCTGTTCTACCATCTTTGATCAAGCCCCGGGACTAACAATCTCAAAGCAAGATCTGTGTAGATGGAAAACATTAATGCTTCGCTCCTCCAATCGGACTTCTGCAAGTTGGAAAAGTTCGATGGAGAGCATTATCAAGTCTGGAAGAGAAAGGTTTACCTTACTCTTCAACTGAAAGACGTTGATCATGTTTTATTGGAGGAAGAACCCTCTATTCCAGACACTGGATCTATTGCCGCAATCAACGCGGCTACCAAACTCCAGGCCAAGTGGAGAAGGGAAAATAGTATCTGCAGGCTTCTCATCCTGAATGCTATGCAGGATTTCCTGGCAGAATCCTACTCGAAGAAGGAACTTGCCAGAGACATATGGAAGTCTGTGGAAAATCTATATGAAGAAGACAGGAACAGGAGCAAGATATTTGTGGTTAAAAAATATCACAAATTGCTCTTTGAGGACGAAAAATCCATGTTGCCACAGGTGAAAGAATTTCTGAAGATGCATCAGAAACTAGAAGACGAAAAGATGCCCCTTCCCGACAAGTTTGTCGTCGGAGGGATCGTCTCAAAACTTCCTGCTGGATGGAGTACCTTCTATGCAAGGATGCACAGAAAGAAGCTAGACATTAGCTTGGGAGATCTACTTCAAGAGATCCATGTTGAGGATGAGATTCGTTCCCAACAGAAGGTGGACATTCTGTCCAAACAGTTGGCTAAAGCCAATCTTGTGCAGACGAGAGATCCCAAGGGGAAGCAGGCGGCTTCTCATCCCAAAAAGAAGGACTTCACTAATCTGAAAGTGAAGGGTCCTTCATTCAAGCAACAGAAGACTAAGTCCCACGTGACTTGTTACAATTATGGCAAGAAAGGCCACTACAAGAGTGAATGCAGATCTAAGCCTAAACAATCAGAGAAAGGTGAGCCAAATAAGGTTTCATTGGTTTCTAACATTGTTGCTATGATCGGACAGGTCGCAACTGTGGAGGATTCTGACTGGTGGATAGACACTGATGCGACTTGCCATGTCTGTTGTGGCAAGGAATGGTTTGTCACGTACCAGCCGATATCTGAGAAGGTTGTCATGGCGAACCAAGCCCAAGCTGAAGTTCTGGGGATCGGGACCGTTGAACTGAAACTCACTTCTGGAAACACTCTGACGCTTCAAGGTGTGAAACATGTTCCGGCGATTGCCAAGAACCTGATCTCTGGGAGCCTGCTCTGCAATGCAGGCTTGAGGATGGACATCAATGCTGGTCAGATGGTGATGTCCAAAAAAGAAACATACTTCGGGAAAGCTTATCAAACCGAAGGAATATTTAAAATTTAGCTTGTCAACCAGTTTGATGACATTAATGCAGTTGCATTTTCTGATTATTCTCTTAAGTTGTGGCATAATAGACTAGGGCATGTTCATTGTAAAAGAATTAACAAAATGTCTAGTCTAGGACTTATCTCCAAATGTGGGGGTAAGGTGGAGAAGTGTGAAGTGTGTGCTCAGACGAAGATCACAAGGAAACCCTTTCATCGGGTCAATCGAAGCACAGATCTTCTGGAGTTGGTGCACTCCGATATCTGTGACTTCAAATATTTCTCCACGAAGGCCGGGATGAAGTATTTTATAACCTTCATCGACGACTTCTCAAAATACGCGTTCGTCTACTTGCTCAAGACTAAAGACGAAGCCTTCGAGAAGTTCAAAGAGTTCAGGGCCGAAGCTGAATGGCAGACTGGACAACAACTCAAGAGGTTAAGAAGTGATCGAGGTGGGGAGTACAGGTCTCATGAATTTGCATCGTTCTGCAAAGAACATGGAATCATATGCGAGACTACTGCTCCATATTCTCCTCAATCCAACGGAGTAGCGAAGAGGAAGAACAGAACGTTGACAGAAATGATGAACTCAATGCTGCTAACCGCGGGTCTTCCTAAATGCTACTGGGGAGAAGCTGCATTGACGGCCACTTTTATTCTAAATAGAGTGCCATATGCAACTTCGGACGTAACTCCTCATGAACTCTGGTTCAAAGTCAGACCAAACTTGAATGTCATTCGAGTGTGGGGGTGTCTGACATATGTGAAGCTCCCAGATCTGAAGATTCAGAAGCTAAGGACAAGGACAACGAAGGTGATCCTCTTGGGGTATGTCGAGAAGAGTGATGCTAGGAGATTTCTTGATATTGAGTCAAATCATATCATCGAATCTCGCGATGCTGAATACTTTGAAGACAAGTTTGCAAAAGACAAAAATATTGTTCTTTCGGACATTCTGGAAAATGATGTAGGTGCAAATGAGACTAAAATCTAATATGGGCCAGTAGTCCAAGAAGAAGCTGTTGTTGAGGAAATAACTCTTGTACCAGAACTCGCAGAGCCGTCAGCTAAGCGAGCGAGGAGACCGAAAGATTTCGGAGATGACTTTGTCACCTATCATGTGGAAGCAGATCCGCTTACCTATGATGAGGCGATGAAGACCAGAGATGCTATCTTCTGGAAGGAGGCAGTGAATGACGAGTTTGACTCTATCACCTCCAATAACACATGGGTGTTGGTAGATCTACCTGAAGGAGAAAAGCCCATCGGATGTAAATGGATCTTCAAGAAGAAGATGAAGGCAGATGGAACTATTGACAAGTTCAAGGCCAGGCTGGTAGCTAAGGAATTTTCTCAGAAACAGGGAATAGACTACTTTGACACGTACGCTCCAGTAGTTCGGATGACCACCATCAGGATGTTAATCGCTCTAGCAGCTATATATAAGTTGGTGATACATCAGATGGATGTAAAGACCGCATTCCTGAATGGGGAGCTGACCGAAAAGATTTACATGCAACAACCAGATGGATTTGTCGTCAAAGGTCTTGAAGACAAAGTCTGCAAGTTGGTGAAATCATTGAATGGTTTGAAGCAAGCTCCCAAGATGTGGCATGAGAAGTTTGACAAAGTTATTAGATCAAACGGCTACAGAGTCAGCGAGACAGACAAATGTATTTACACAAAGTTCACTGATGGAAGAGGAGTCATCGTTTGTCTGTACGTGGACGACATGCTAATCCTAGGTACGGATATAGGCTGTGTCACAGAGACAAAGAAGTTCCTCTCAACCAAGTTCAGTATGAAGGACTTGGGGGATGCAGATGTCATCTTGGACATAAAGATCATCCGGACAGACACTGGAGTAGCGCTGTCACAATCTCACTACATTGAGAAGATGCTCACACGCTATGGGTATAAGGATTTTCCAGGGATCGATACGCCATACAGGTGTGATCAGAAGCTGAAGCTAAACTCAAGGAAAAGCGTCAGACAGCTGGAGTATTCTAGCGTTATCGAAAGTTTGATGTACGCAACCACTGCCACAAGGCCTGACATAGCTTTTGCCGTGGGAATGCTGAGTCGGTTCACAAGCAACCCAGGGGTTGAGCACTGAAAAGCTGTGAAACGGGTGATGAGATATCTCAAGAAGACTCAGACATATGTACTGCACTACAACGGGTATCCGACAGTAGTGGAAGGCTTCAGTGATGCTAGCTGGTGTTCAGAGGTGGAAAGTGAGAGATCCGCAGGTAGATATGTCTTTTTCTTGGGTGGAGCTGCTATATCATGGAAGTCGAAGAAGCAGACTATACTCTCTCGTTCCTCCATGGAATCTGAATTCTATGCACTTGAAACTACAGTAGATGAAGCAGAATGGCTTCGGGAGCTCATGTATGATCTTCTAGTGGTTGGGGCTCAGATACCGGCGATACCGATATACTGTGACAACCAGGCGACTGCGACGGTGGCATCAAATGACCTCTTCAACGGAAAGAAGAGGACTGTGCGGTTGAAGCACAGGGCAGTACACGATCTTAACAAAAGAGGTGTAATTGTAGTGGTTGATGTTCGGAGTCAGGAGAACCTGGCAGATCCGTTCACAAAGGGCCTCAAGCGCCAATTGGTCGATGACACAGCTTGTAAAATGGGCTTGAAGGCATTCTGATAGTGTGTCTTTGTAATCCTACCATAAAGTTTTATGCTATTAGTTCAAAGAGAAATTTACTAGGCATCTAACTTTTGGTTCAAAGGAGGATCACTGATTGGGAAACTATCAGGTAACAGTGGGTACTTGATCTCTGGAACATGAAAGCGATATGGACCCATAACCACTGTTGTCTACTACGTATTTTTTCTGCAGAAAAAATAGATCCCGTGGAAGGTTGGCTTAAACGCCTTAATGAGTTCTCAGGCAGAGTGAATGCCTGGTGTGCTTTACAGGAAGCACGGTAGAGCAGCACTACAAGGAGTGAAACTCCATGCTACAGTGGGATGACTCCACCATGAGGTTCCCAGGTAGGGGTAATGCCTCGGCTTTGCAAGCCAAGTCTTAGCGGCGTAGCACCGCAAATAGGCAGGTAGCCTAATACTGTATGACGTAATTAAAGAGTTGTAGACAGCACTACAAAGGGGAGAATGGCCCCATGTTACAGTGGCACGACACCACGATGAGGTACCCAGGTAGGGGTAAAGCCTCGGCATTGCAAGCCATGTCGTTGCGGCGTAACACCGCAAGGAAGCCTTAGGCTTCATGCTGGGTAGTTTGGCACTACAAAGAGGCTTGTGACCTCATGCTACAGTAGTATGACACTACAATGAGGTTCCCAGGTAGGGGTAATGCTTCGGCTTCAGGCCATGTCATAGCGGCACAGCACCGCAAAGAAGCGCAAGGCTTCCTGCCATATCTCTTTAATAAAGAACTCACCTATAGTGTATGGAAAGAGATATCATGCCGTCTCTTGAGGGTAAACTTGTAGATGCCCAAAATTATATACCGAAACCAGGCTGGCACAGGGCCTTTAATGTGCATCCAGAAGCACACGTAACTACACTTTGTGAGTGGAAAGAATTACAATTGTGGTGCAGAATTCAAGGCGTAGTCCATTCTTGTATCACATTGTTATTTAACCCATGCAGAAAGATTCAAGTCGTCAGCGACATCTATCATAATGCAAAATGGACAGTTACTGTGGGGAACGCTCAACCCTGGACACATATATATGTTGTGATATGTGGGGGATTGTTGGTGCTTTCTTTACATGGAGAGGGCTTGCTCTCAACATGTCTTGTAAAATTTTAGTCCCACATCGAAAATGCACCATGAGTTATCTCAATATATGTACTTGGGTGTGTTGTTGAGAGATGCACATGGGGTGGTGATCCTAAGGAGGGAACCATGTAGGTGATTTTACTAGGAGGTAAGAATAAGGCTCCAAGGATTAAGCATTAATGCTTTTGTCATTCTCTTGGATTAATTTCCATTTGGAGCTAAGCCCCAAAGGGGCTTAGCGACTCGGACTCGGACTTGGGCTCATGGGCTCTTGAGGCGTAATGTGGCATTTTGTTGGCACACTTTGCACTTAGCACGTCAGCAGTCATGCAGTCTTTATGCGGCTCATATACGACCATGCGGTCTTATGCGGCATGCGGCTCATATGCGGCTCATGCAGCTCATGCGGCCATGCGGCTCATGCGGCCATGCGGTCCATGCGGCTCATGCGGTCCATGCGGCTCATGCGGTCCATGCAGCTCATGCGGCACATGCGGCACATGCGGCACATGCGGCTCAAGCGGCTCATACGGCACATGCGGTCCATGCGGCTCATGCGGCCCATGCGGTCCATGCGGCTCATGCGGTCCATGCGGTTCATGTGGTCCATGCGGCCATGAGGCTCATGCGGCCAGGCTGCTGTTGCTGCCGCATGGAGGGATCCGTTGACTGTACAGATTACAAGTCAGTTATGGAAAGGCTGAATCAATGCGATTAAATCAGATCCTATCTTTGTGGGATTTGAATTAATTTCGTTCCTATCTTTGTGGGATTTGAATTAAATCTCGTTGCTATCTTTTGGAATTTGATTCAATCTTTCCATAACTGAAGAGGTGGCTAGGGTTTCCACCCTCTCTCTATAAATACTCTCTTCTGGCCTCTTTTGTGGTTACTACGAAAATACAAGTCAGAAAAGGAGAAAGAGAGAGAGAGAGTTGCTGCCGCCATTACAAGTCCATCCGAGGAGTCAGAACAGAGGTGACTTCGAGCGTTCCACAAGTTCTTCAAACTTGCTGGTTCCTGGAAGCAGATCGTGTGGGGCGAATCTTGCTTTGAGCAACGGTATTTTGACACCCCAGCATTGTTCTTCTTCTCATCTCTCTCTAAATTATTGCAACTCGTTCTGTCCCAATTGCAACACGTTTGCAAGGAAGAACGAGAGATCTTCTCTTCTTTATTTTCCTCCTCCATATTGTAATCGGGTTATTTGGTATTTGTATCATCGTAGATCTTTGTTGCATCTATTCTACCATCTTTGATCAAGCCCCGGGACTAACAACCCAAAGCCTAAATATTCCTAAACTGGGATATTTAGACTTTGGGTTCAAACAAGTTTCAAATTTTATTTTTGGGTCTCTATATTATACATTATTAGTGTTTGAGTCTTTATATTATATATAATTAGTGTTTGGATCTCAAAAGCGTCACCAGAAGTGTCATTAATTATTTTTTGTGATACTTTGAGACCCAAAGATTGATTATGTATAATATGGAGACCTGAATATAAATTTTAGAACTTATTTGAGACCCAAACTCTAAATATCCCTAAACTTATTTGAGATCCAAAATCAAAACATTCCTGTCATAAACCTTTCTCAATTTAAGTCATAAGTAAGAGTTAATTAGTTGTACCCCTTATGGTTTGTACTCATTTTGGTAACTGTTTTCGTTGTTTTAAAAACAAAGAACACCCTCCTGATTTATAGAGTTAATCAGTTGCGTCCCTAGTACACAGAAAAAAATGAATGTAAAATTAAGCACCCAAAAAAATGTTTTTTATTTTTAAAATAATAAAAATGGTTACTAAAATACGTACAAATTATATTGGAGTACAACTACTTAACTCCATAAGTAAGCTATAACGAATGGAAGCATCTGGCAGTCAATAACATACAGCACGTTATAACCTCATAAATCCTTCTAATTCCCCCCCAAAACACAACGTGATAGAATTGTGATGTTGACATGTTTGTATGAAAGCAATGATTTGAATTGTGATGTGGACATGTTGTATGAAAGCAACTAAGTACTCATGACGAACGAGTTTGTTCCGTTTTATCTCATAATAGATTTGATAGTCAAACAAAGACCAAGTATAATGTAGAAATAGCTAGAAGAGGCCTCAATCTTCTCATTCAGACTGACTAGCTCCAGAAAAATCAATTTTAAATAAGCAAATACGAAACAAAGCCAGGAAAACGCAAGGAAAAAGAAGGTTCATACGCTGAAAAACCCAATGGGGATACTTGAAAATTGATTGATGGCGACAACTGGACTATGATCTGATTCTGACCACTGACTAGCCATGCATGCATGCAAATTCCATGCAAGTGCAACTCCTCCTCAATATAAAAGCCCACCACCCCCAGCTTGGTAACACCATCAACAACAAACATCACAGAAACAAAATCAAAATGGCAATGTCATTCTCACCACTAGCAATCCTCCCCATCCTTCTCCTCCTCACCATTGCACCATCCTTGATGATCAGTGCAGCCTCAGTCTCCAACTCCTCCAATTCCACTCAATCTTTCCTACAATGCTTCCTCAACAACACAACTAATAATACTACCGATCTCTCCTCCCCACAACAATTACCGATCCTCCACGCTTCCGACGGCACCTCCTACCAATCCATCCTCCAATCCTCCTCCCAAAACCTCCGCTTCCTGGTATCGAAAACCCACCGGAAACCCACCGCCATCGTCACCCCAACCCTCGAATCCCACGTATCCCGCTCCGTCACGTGTGCACGTAGACACGGACTCGGTTTACGTACACGCAGCGGCGGACACGACTACGAGGCCATGTCCTACGTGTCCGATGGGGACACCCCTTTCGTTGTCGTCGACCTTTCTGCCCTCGACTCGGTCAAGGTAGATGTGGTGCGAAGAACTGCCTGGGTACAGGGCGGCGCGACGCTTGGCAAGGTCTACCATACCATCTTTACTAGTAGCAATGGTAAGTTCGGGTTTCCGGCTGGTATCTGCCCGACCGTGGGAGTCGGCGGGCACATCAGCGGGGGCGGCCTCGGGATCATGTCGAGGAAGTTCGGCATGGCTGCCGATAATGTCGTGGATGCGAGGGTGGTGAACGTTGATGGTCGGGTTCTTGACAGGACGGCGATGGGGGAGGACCTCTTTTGGGCTATAAGGGGCGGAGGAGCCGCAAGTTTCGGCGTCGTGGTGGCCTATAAGCTAAGGCTGGTTGAAGTTCCTCCTGTGGTTACTGCCTTCAATGTGAAGAGGAACTTGAACCAGAATGCTACTAAGCTTGTGACAAGGTGAGGGCATGCAGACTACGTCTAATTTTACTAATATTTCTTGACTATAATTGAACTAGGACTTAATTAAATTTAGTACTTAAGTAATAGTTTAATTATAATAGTCCACCACCAGCAATCAACTGGTTGTACCTATGCTAATTACGTGGGTACATGGTGCATGGGTGGCAAGACGGTTAATACGAACTAATTAGTTTGTAGGATTAATTATACTAACCTCTCCTATGTTTTATGAGTATTACAGGGACTACCCCAGTGACGGATCCAGAATTACAATTCACTAGAGACACAATCATAATGGGGGTTCGGAAGTAACATTTCCCTTTTTTTTGGAGTATAATAATATAATAATATATTAAGTAGTATTATTTTAATACAACAAAATATTGCATCTCACAATTGTTCTCTACGAGTTTTCAAACTTTCGAAATGTTCAACTACAACATCATTTGTAATACTACAAAGCAACTTTTTTTCTATAAAGACAATCATTTAAAAACCTTATTTATGATTAATAAGTTGACAAGCTTATTTATGATTAATAATAAGTTGGGGACTTTTGATGTACTATTTTCTAAAAAAACGTAAAAAAAAAGAATCACCAGGATTTCACTGGGGGCACAGCCCTCCAGTGCAGGTCATGTAGATCCTCCTTGACTACCCCTATTCCAAAAATAATTACACTGACTATCCCTTTCCTTTGTAAATTAATTTATTTTATTAAGCATAAAGGTGGTCAGTGTTATTAGTTTTTATAGAAAATATAAACTATAGGGGGGTGTTCGTGTAATTAGTTTCAAAGCAGGAGTAATCCGTATAATAAATGTAAAACATAGGGATAGTTAATATAATTAACCCTAATTTGTACGTTATCTGCATGCAGGTGGCAGGAGATTGCTCCAAACTTCGACAAGAACCTTTTCATCAGAGTGGTTGCGCAGACCGTGCCGGACAGTGGATCCCAAGGGAACGTAAACATCCAAGCTCGGTTCAACTCAGTCTACTTCGGGAACCGCGGCGAGCTCTCCTCCGTGATGGCGAAGAGCTTCCCGGAGCTGGGTCTGAGAGACGAGGACTGCACGGAGATGAGCTGGCTACAGTCCCTCCTCTTCTTCAATGGCATGCCGACCGACCAAGGACTAGAAGCTCTGCTGAGCAGGGAGCCGCAGTTCAACAGCTCCTTCAAGGCGAAGTCGGACTACGTGACCAGACCAATCGCAGAGCGAGATTGGGACAAGATATGGAAGTTTCTTACGGAGAGCAAAGAGGAGCCGCTGGTGATGATACTCGAGCCCTACGGAGGAAGAATGAGCGAGATTGCCGAGACGGCGACTCCTTTCCCTCACAGGAAGGGGAACTTGTACAACGTCCAGTACTTCATGAGGTGGTTCGAGACGGACGTCGCGGTGACGGAGAGGCATCTGGATTGGATGAGGAAGCTGTACGAGTTCATGACTCCTTACGTTTCGAGCAATCCGAGGGGTGCGTATTATAACTACAAGGACATAGATTTGGGCAGGAGGGGGAGTACATACTCGGAAGCAAGAGTTTGGGGCGAAAAGTATTTCATGAACAACTTCAAGAGACTGGCTTCTGTGAAGGGGAGGGTGGACCCCCAGAATTTCTTCAGGAATGAGCAGAGCATCCCACCACTCCTCTCCTTTTAGAAACCCTAATTACCTATATTATGTTACTGAGGAAATAGGAAATTATTTATCATTAGTTCACAGAATAATGGTGTCTCAATTAATGAGACAATATGCATGTAATGTATACCTAGCTATTTCATGAACAATTTACTAATGTTAGTACTAGAAGATTGAATAAAGTTATGATTTTAAATTTACTTCTTGGACTCAGTTGGATGATCCATAGAGAAACGTCTACTTGTGGACTTGTATATCTTATATTTAACTACATGTGCATGGTGTTGTCCTGAATCATCAATTTAAAAGAGGATCAGACCCCTACAGTTTTGAAAATAAATTTATATTTGCAATATTCATGCTACAAATAATAATAAGAAGAAAAGAGTTGCGAGTTAATATTGAGTCTGTAGTAAATTGACATTGCCATTGCAGTTTTGGTGATGATATTAGCTAAGTAAAATTTGCAACAGTTTAGTACAAACTTTCAAGTATGGGAATAGAAGAAAAGAATAAAAAATAAACTATCGAGTCGATGGGATTCACCATGACATAACCATGATATGACGCTTACATGATGACGATTTTAGTGCTAGAAAAATCTTTATCACAAATGAAAGATTTCATGATAGAATTCAAAAAATAAAATTAGAATATCATAAATTAAAAAGAAAAATTAGAAAAATATAATATCAATAATGTTGGAATTATTCAATAATTAAGGGACCACACATGTAAAATTAATTGTGTTTGAGCTATCTAAATAATTAAGCTAAATTAAAGTGGTCTATATGGAAATTGGCTTAAGGGTATAATTGTCATGGAATTAATGTGTAGATACCGGAGATAATTCTAATTTGATGAGGGGCCAAATTAGAAATATCAACACATATATAATTATGTGTATTCATTAGGGTTATGGTCCCCAACTTATACGGCCACCAAAAGGGAGGTTTTCTCTTTTTTCTCTTCTGCATCCCCATCAACAGAAAGAGGGGGACAAAGGATTCGGATTCTTCTTTGTCATTAAGGGTCGTAGCAAGTTGGAAGATCGAAATCAATGAAGAGACGTTCGCTTCAAGATCCATCAAGTCTAGCAATGGATTCAGGTACGCTTCCGCAATTTAATTTATGTTCTTCATCTCATGAATCGACAGGGCACAATAAAATTTCTAACAAGTGGTATCAGAGCCTACCTGTTTGATTTATGAGATCAAAGTTTTAGAATTTTTTTTTTTTTTTTTTGGATTCAGAACCCTTGATCGTTCCATCTAATTTAATTTAGGGTTCCGATCGCTCGATCAAAGTTTTAAATATCATAAATCTCATAAAGAATTTTGAGTTTGCCACTATATAATTTTGTGGAAAGTTACGACCGGCAAATTTTTTTTCTATTTTCTATTGTTATATACATTCATATGATATAACGGGAAGTTTCAGTCGCTAAAGTAGATGTTTCGGCAAATATTGAGTTTGTTAAATTTCTTTGAGATTTGATAAGATGCTATTTAGTTTGCTAGGTTGTCCTTATTGCAATAAATTAAAGTAGGACGATCTGAAATTGTTTATATTGCTCGGTTGTCCTTATTTTGCTCGGTTGTCCTTATTATAATAATCTCATGAATGAACAAAATTTTATATAAGATTAATTTTGCTCGGTTGTCCTTATTGCAATGTAAAGTAGGACGATTTGAAGTTATTATTTTTTTTTATGATGCATGTTTTTTTTAGCTACGAAACCCGCCCACACTGTACTTTGGTTACGTACAAAACACAGAAGGTTTATTTATATGAGATCATGAACAGTAATAACATAAAGTTGAAAATGGATCAGCAGGAATAAACTTTGATCCAACAGAAATAAAGTTGGAAGTTTTTTTTTATGATGCAAGTTTTTTTTTATATTAAAAGAATATTTGAATGTTCTTTTATTTAAAGTGATTTAATTTGTGATTTAAATCATGCACAAGATTCATATACTTTTGATACAGTAGACCAATTTTGGTATAATCTTTAAAGATTATCTGATGTAATCTGTTGATGCATATATATTTGCTCTTCTATAGATTATTCTATTTAAAGTAATCCTTATGAATTATTTGATATTATTTTTGGATGCATATCCTCCGTAGATTATTTCATGAATTTTTTTATATTGATAATATCCAATTTTGTCAAATTGAAATTCATGATTATGATTTTGATTACTTTATTTGAGTAATAATCTTATGAATATGCATGTATATAAAGTTTTGGACATGATTCAGTTTTGTAAAATTTAGTCAGCATTTAATTTTTTTGGTGCCTTTTATGACTAGTAATAGTTGTCCAATATTCTAAATAGACTCATTGAAACAAGATGTCGCCAAAGTGACCTCTCTTGCGTAGATAGTCTATGAGAGATGTCGGATGTTTGTGTGTGTATATTCATGCGGGTATTAGCCGGCACAAAGGAAGGTTAATACTTGGCCGAATTGCACACATACTTGTGGTGATAAATGTGTGACAATTATACGATTTACATGTGAATAATAATCCGATCCAAAGATAGGCTTATTATTTGACATGACTTATTGTCAACGTTTGATCACTACACCAAGAGTACCACTTGCAGTTAATATCACTGTCCAAAGACTTGATATTAATTATGTACTACATATCTTGAGATGGGGTTCACCATTGTTTGAATTTGTTTGACTATATTTTACTCTTTGGTTATTAATTAGAGCATATTTGTTTATTTATTTTTTGTTCTCTTTTCAGTTAATGTTGCTATAATATCTGCCAATACGAATTCAATTTTCATGCTTAGTGGGATAAACTTTAAGGGCAAAATGAAAATGAATACAGTAGCTGCTAAGGGTCCAGCTCAAAAGACACAATAATATAAAAACTAAGGTTTGTTCTTTTGTGATAAGGCATGACCCATAAGGAAGAAATGTACAAAGTACCACGCATGGCGTATAAAAAAAAAGTACATTTCTAAATTTGGTCTGTTCTGAGGTTAATTTAGATTTAGTACCTAGAAATACATGGTGGTTAGATTCTGGTGCTACTACCCACATTAGTGTTTATAGATAAGGTTGTCTGAGCTACCGAAAGTCAATTGATGGTGAAAGATACATCTATGTGGGTGACGGTAAATCGATAGAAGTGGATGCAATAGGACATTTTATGTTATTTTTTGGAACCGATTATTATTTGAATTTGATAGACACTTTTATTTTACCGTCTTTTAGACGAAATTCAGTTTCAGTTTTCTTAATGGACAAATCTGGTTATCATTGTTCATTTGAAAATAATAAGTTTACTCTATCTTTAAATCCAAATATTATTGCTAACGCTTTTTTTTAAGGTTTATGATAACCTATATTCAGTTGAAACTATTGCATCTTACAATGAAACCTTGTAAGTGGAGTCATGTGGTACTAAACGCAAAATTAACAATAAATATTTCTAGCCTCATTATGACATAAGCGATTAGGTCACATCTCTAGAAATAGAGTTGAACGACTTATGTCTGATGAAATTTGGATTTTATTAACTTTATAGACTTTAATGTCTATATTAATGTGTAAAGGAAATACAGACCAAAGTTCAATTGTAAGCAACTACTTTATTGGTTATGCTACAGATCAAGGGGTTGATAATTATACAATCCGACATTAAGAAATTTTTTTAAGACGAGAAGCGTAATATTTTTTGAGGATGTTGAGTTTGGGGGAGAAATAAAGTCAGGATCATTATCTTTGAGAAGGAATCAATTACGATTCCTACTATCACTTTTGACGATGTGCAGGATTCTATACTTGTCATGATCAAGAAGTGAATTCAGAGTCTCAATAAGGCAATGTCAAATTATCTCTATAAGTCGTTGTTGAGATACCTTAACAACGACAACGTAGCGGCACCCCATTCAAGATAAGGTAATTATTCCTAAGGAACAAACTCAACAACATCAAGAACCGGTAATATTAAGATGGTCCACCAGAGAAATGAGAAATATAATTTTTGGATAATATTGTCTTCTTTCTCTAGGAACGCGAGGAAGACTATGGATACTGAAACATAATCTAATCAACTTCCGTCAGGCCATAGAAAGTTCCAGTTCTCAAAGTGGATTGATACAATAAATAAGGAGTATAAGTTCATGCAAGACAATAAAGTTTAAGAACTTGTCCCATTATCAAATGGTATGAAATCTATTGGTTGCAAATGGACATTTAAAACCAAGAAGGTTTCGAAGAGTCATGTGGAGAGGTATAAGGTATGTCTTGTAACTAGTGACTTTACTCAAAATTTTGGGATTGATTTTAAAGAGTTTTTCTCTTCAGTATCTTTGAAAAACTCTTTTAAAACAATCATAGCACATGTTGCACATTTTGATCTTGAGTTACATCAAATGGATGTCAAAACGGTGTTTCTCAATGGTAACATTGACGAAACTATTTATATGGTACAGCCAGGAAATTTTGTGTCGAAAGATCCAAATAATATGGTTTGCATAATTGACAAAATCTATTTATGAACTCAAGCAAGCTTCTTGTCAAAGGTACTTCAAATAATTCTCTCGTTTGGTTTTGAGATGAACACTGTTGAAGATTGTGTGTATCATAAGTTCAGTGGGAGTAGAAATAATTTTTTGGTTTTGTATATTGATTAAATTATTTAATACAAATCAGGTGACACCTCTCGTTAAAAGAGACAAGTTCAGTCTCAATCAGTGCCCTAAGAATAGCCTTGAAGTTAAGAAAATACAATAGATTTTTCCTTCATGATCAGTTGTAGGGAGTCTAATGTATGCTCAAGTATGTACGCGTCAGGATATTGCGTACATATTAAGATGTTAGGCAGATATTTAAATAAATATGATGGATCATTGGGTAGCAGCCAAACTACTTAAGTAATTAATAGAGAACAAGAAATTATATACTTTTTGTAGGAGATCGAATAATTCTGGAGATCATAAGGTATTCCGACTCCGATTTTGTTGGATGCCAACACAGCAGGAGTTTCATATCAGGTTATGCTGACTAATGGAGATATATTTTGGATAAGTGTCAAACATGCACTCATAATTTCTTCCACCATGGCAGCAAGGTTTATAACATGTTGTGGGGGCATCTATTCAGGAAATATGGTTACAAAATTTTGTCACAAGGCTGCGCCTGCAGTACGGTGTTGAAAGACCAAACAAATTATGGTGTAACAATAAATCAGCAGTACTGTATTCCAATAACAACATAAACTTATATAAGTTAAGGATATTGACATAA
The DNA here is from genome assembly GCA_029216955.1 of Iris pallida. Classification (NCBI taxonomy): domain Eukaryota; kingdom Viridiplantae; phylum Streptophyta; class Magnoliopsida; order Asparagales; family Iridaceae; genus Iris; species Iris pallida. Next base: position 7,918,289 of record JANAVB010037418.1, on the reverse strand, counting down.
AGTTTCTAGTTGTGATAGAAAGAATCCAGAATGGTTAAAATGTCCATATAGCACATTAGGACAAACTTCATGTTAGCGGATCCGCTCACAAAAGTATTATTACCCAGGGTCTTTCATGAGCATACTGCTCATATGGGTGTTAATTAAGAATATGGCAATATAGTGGGAGTTTGTATTTTATGAATTTAGGTGCTATTTGGTTTTGGACACATTTATGTATTAAAGTATTTGGATATTTATCTGATCAGATATATGGAATTCAGTTCATTCTGTTTTCATTATGTTAAAGTATTGATCTCATTAAAGTTAAGGAGGACCAGTTGAAAATAGACATGTATTGATCACATTGCGTGTAATTTTCATGCTACGCATCCATGATTGATCTATGTCGTTTAGTTATATTGGTATATGTGACCATTGATGGTTTAGTCACGCTATATGTGACGAATGCCGCTTTGATCCTATGTTGATATGGTTAATGGCCGAGATTGTCCGGATATACCCTAAGGATTAAGATAGCAATTTATGAGCTCACTAAGGTTAACACAATTATAAGGTTACATATGTAGCCCAGTGGCAGATTGTTAGAATTATTCAATAATTAAGGGGCCACACATGTAAAATTAATTGCGTTTGGGCTATCTAAATAATTAAGCCAAATTAAAGTGGTCTATATGGAAATTGGCTTAAGGGTATAATTGTCATGGAATTAATGTGTAGATATCGGAAATAATTCTAATTTGATGAGGGGCCAAATTAGAAATATCAACACATATATAATTATGTGTATTCATTAGGGTTATGGTCCCCAACTTATACGACCACCAAAAGGGAGGTTTTTTCTTTTTTCTCTTCTGCATCCCCATCAACAGAAAGAGGGGGACAAAGGATTCGGATTCTTCTTTGTCATTAAGGGTCGTAGCAAGTTGGAAGATCGAACCCAATGAAGAGACGTTCGCTTCAAGATCCATCAAGTCTAGCAATGGATTCAGGTACGCTTCCGCAATTTAATTTATGTTCTTCATCTCATGAATCGATAGGGCACAATAAAATTTCTAACAAATAATACTAAAAAAAATAGAAAAAAGAACCAGAAACAATTTACCTGGTTCATATATATATATATATATATATATATATATATATATATATATATATATATATATATATATATATTCATTCCTGGTAATCTTTCATCTTCCTCGTTTAAGTTAAAAATTGTTGCTAAATATAGGCATTAGTCTTAAGGTGTGAAAGATTAGTTAGAAGGGTTGAGTCCTAGCCATGTGTGGACTTTTATGGTGGTCATAAAAGTATCATGTAATCCCTTGAAACTTCTGAATAAAAGGTTGATTTGAAAAATAAAAATAAATAAATAAATATATATATATATATATATATATATATCCCAGATCCCTTCCTGTGCGGGACTGTATTTACCTGAAAGCTACGGGAATGGGTGGGTCCAGCAATTATTGGTCTTTAGTAGCAAGCAATTAATTGCAAATAGACAGCTCTCCATCTCCATCAACACATGAATTCAACAAGCATCTCCATCTCCATCGTCTAGTCGCTCAGCTCTTCATCGACTATTCGGAACCTCGAGAAGCGGTTGATGAAGCACCGCGAGTTAACTTTCTTGTGCGTGTGACCAAGGTTATCACGGTCGGCCTCAGCTTCTGGATCACCTCAGTAGGCTCTCCGGCTGCACGAGGCACACGTGGAAGTCCTGGCGGAGTAGAACGCTAGTGCCTCCCCTTCCTTTACATCGAACATGTCCTCTCTCAAGTCCATCATCTTAGTCATCATCAGAAACCTCAAGACGAGCTTCTACGAACCACTGTATCGTCGCTTTATTGCCTCCCTTTCCTCTGACGTCATCGGTTTGAAGACGGGTACCTTTGACAACACATTTTAAGTGTTGTAACCTCAGTCATCGACAGATCGAAGTAGGGGTCAAAATTGGCAGCGTGGCTGAAAAATTTACCAGTTGCTTGTAACCCAATAGGACCAATATGTTACATCAGAGTATCAATTCCACAACCGAATGCTTCAATGGAAGAAACGGGATAGCTATTGGCCTTGAGGAGTACAAGATTGTGGTGGTCCAAATTATATGGCGAGAGGATGTACATCAGGGTTTACTGACAACGGGAATTGGCCATGGGTCGAGTCACCGAAGCAATGCCTTCGCAAGTGGTCTAACGCTCGTGGGGTGAGAGGAGGGGGGTGGTTCATGCGGATTGAAGATGTTGCTTCATTGCTAGTACTGACCTCCATGCACTACAACAGATATGGCACTACAAAAAAAATGCACATTGATAGCATAACGTAATAGCATTTGATAAACGCTAAGATAGAGTTTCATTAAGCGGGAACCTAAAAACACTTATACCGCCAAACACTTAACCAAAAAAATACTTTTCCTCTTTTATTTCAGGTTTCTTTTATTTCCTCTTTCAGTTTCCCTCTTTTTTTGAAAAACCCTAAAACTCACCACACTGGACGAATTCGCCGTGAAGGTCGTTGACACCGCCGATTAGAGTCGCCGACACCGTCAATTAGAGTAACCGACGCCGCCGTGAAGGTCGCCGAGACCACTGACACTGTCGTCGGCCCTAATTTTGCCCATCCCTGTCGAAGGCATGTTTTTCTTTCTTCCTTCGAGCTTTCGTGAATCTAAATAACAATTGTTTAGGTTTTGTAGGTTTATAAGTTTCAATTGTAGAGTTTTGTATCATGCATTTGATTTTGTTTCGATTTCATAGTTTTGTTTCGATTTCATAGCTTTCAATTTCATAGTTCTCGATTTCATAGCTTTCATGCATTTGATTTTTGTTTCAATTTCATAGTTCTCGATTTTAGTATTGATTCGAAATTAATTTTCTTCATTTTTGCATGCGTATGTTATTTGCGAAGAATGTTCTATTTTGACATTAAAGTTTTTGGGAATTGATTTAGCTGTAGCCATAGATAAATAGAATGAACAATCTGTTGTCTGATACTTGCGATGCATATTCATTTTGTTGTGTTGTTAAATTCAAACAATTGGATACACCAATACTTATGTTACTGTCTGATTAGAGATGAACTTGTTTGGTTTAGAAAATTCAGATTTTTTGAGTATAGCTTAATCTGTTATATGAAACTTGCGATGCATCTGTTTTGTATTTTGGATTCTAGCTTCATTTGTTCTTCACGTTTGCATAACCTTAGACTCATTATGTAATTTTCTTTTGTAAGTACTGCTAAGTGCAATTATGGGAATTTGAAGCTTTTCTTTGGCTCTTATCACACGACAGGTTAGTACCATCTTTCTACATTACTTAGGCTGTTAATTGATGTCTTGAATTTTTGTATATAGTTGTTGTTGTTGTTTATTAGGTTTCGTGCTTTTAGTTTTATTGGTTTTAAACATGGTGAGATATGTTTGATATATTAAACAGATCTGAACTGAGTTTGAATTTTTTTTGCTTGAGTAATTATAAGCGGTTGAGTTATTTGTTAAATGGTCTGAATATTGAATAATTTTGTGTTGTGTAATACTCTATCATTATATCTGATATGGCACTTATGGTACTAAAGGTTTAGATTAAAGTTATATCATATAATGGTGGACAAGGCATGGGTGCATCTTTGCAGGTAAAAATTTAATTATATAGGTTAGGTTTCAGTAGGGGTTTGGAGACTTTATTTCTTCTTCTTTTTTAACTTAAATTCTGCAATGAAGAGCTGATCCTGGTTATGAGAGAGGTGCTACAAATTTTGTGCGAGCTGTGGCTGCGGCTTTGGGAGACGCTGATATAATTGTATGCCCTTGTATTGACTGTCGTAATATAGATCGACACTCAGGTAGAGTTGTAGTTGATCATCTTGTTACTAGGGAATGGATGAGGCTTATAAGATGCGGTCTGATTGGTACCATCATGGAGAACTGAACTCAGGCGTTGAAGGTGAAAGTAAATTAAGTCATTGGAATGATGAGATTCTTGGTTTATATCAAGCTGCTGATTTTTTGGATGAAGAGTTAGCTAGTAAGGGTCAATTGGGTGAAATTGCAGAGGGTGAGGACAAGAAAGAAGATGAGTTTCTTGCAAAGATTGTAGATGCTGAAACACCATTATATCCAAGTTGTGTAAACCATAGCAAGCTTTCGGCTATTGTATCACTTTTCAGACTTAAGACACAGAATGGCTGGTCTGACAAGAGCTTCAATGATCTGTTAGAGACATTGCCGGATATGTTGCCAGAGGATAATGTGTTGCACACATCACTGTACGAGGTGAAAAAATTTCTGAAATCATTTGATATGGGATATGAGAAGATTCATGCATGTGTCAACGACTGCTGCCTATTCAGAAAGAAGTACAAGAAGCTCGATAATTGCCCAAAATACAAGGCTTCAAGATGGAAGACTAACATGCACACTGGTCAAGTAAAGAAAGGTGTACCACAGAAAGTATTACGGTACTTTCCAATAGTCCCACGGCTGAAAAGAATGTTTAGGTCTGAGGAAATGGCTAAGAATTTAAGGTGGCATTTTTTTAACAAAAGTAGCGATGGAAAACTTCGACACCCTGTGGATTCGGTCACATGGGATCAGATGAATGACAAATACCCTTCCTTTGCAGCTGAAGAAAGGAACGTGAGGCTTGGCCTCTCCACAGATGGTTTTAATCCATTCAACATGAAGAATACAAGGTATAGTTGCTGGCCTATTTTGCTAGTAAACTATAATCTGCCACCTGATTTATGCATGAAGAAGGAGAACATCATGCTAACATTGTTGATTCCTGGTCCACAACAGCCGGGTAATAGTATTGATGTGTACTTAGAACCCCTCATAGAAGATCTCAACCATCTGTGGAACAATGGAGAGTTAGCATATGACGCCTTTAGTAAATCGACTTTTACTCTTAAGGCAATGCTGCTTTGGACGATTAGTGATTTTTCTGCGTATGGGAATCTTGCAGGCTGCAAAGTAAAGGGTAAAATGGGTTGTCCTATATGTGGGAAAAATACAGATAGTATGTGGTTGAAGTTCAGCAGAAAACATGTCTATATGTGTCATAGAAAGGGTCTGCCACCAACGTATAGTTATAGGGGAAAGAAATCTTGGTTTGATGGAAAAGCAGAACAAGGGAGAAAGGGAAGAATTCTATCTGGTCGTGAAATTTCTCAAAACCTGAAAATTTTCAAAAACGACTTTGGAAATTTTAAACAATCTGCAAGTAAGAGAAAAAGGACAGATTGTTCTGGGTTAGGCTCTGATAGTGAGGATTTATCCAGCGAATCAGAAGAGGAAGAAGAGGAAGAAGAAAACGTAGATGAAGAAGAGTTATCAAGATGGAAGAAAAGGTCCATCTTTTTCAAGCTACCTTATTGGGAGGTATGTTATTCTGTCATTTGTTTCTTTTAGTTTTTTTTTCAGATTCCATCAATTAAGCGTTGTTTAACTTTGTTTTATTTATTGTATATGTGTTGGTTAGGAACTACCGGTTAGGCATAACTTAGATGTAATGCATGTGGAGAGAAATGTTGCTGCAAGTATTGTATCTACATTGTTGCATTGTGGGAAATCGAAGGATGGACTTCAAGCTCGTAAAGATCTGGAAGATCTTGGTATTAGAAAAGATTTGCACCCTAACACCCAAGGAAAAAGAACATACCTTCCCGCAGCACCTTGGAATTTGTCTAAGGCAGAGAAGAAAATCTTCTGTAGGCGTCTATTTGACTTTAAGGGACCTGATGGGTATTGTTCTAACATATCCAGAGGCGTATCATTAGATGACTGTAGGTCACAGGTTTGAAATCACACGATTATCACGTGTTAATGCAGCAACTTATTCCAATAGCACTTAGAGGTTTACTACCTAAAGGTCCTAGGGTAGCAATTGTTCGCTTATGTGCATTCTTCAACCACTTGTGTCAGCGAGTTATTGACCGAAAGCAGATTTTGGTTATGGAAGCTGAGATTGTTGAAACTCTCTGCATGTTTGAAAGATTTTTTCCTCCAAGTTTCTTTGATATCATGGTGCATTTGACGGTACATCTAGGAAGGGAAGCTCGTCTTGGTGGACCAGTCCATTTTAGATGGATGTATCCATTTGAGAGGTAATACTTGTATTTTATATGATTTTTATAAAAATTTTGCCTTTGACAGTTTTGTTGATCTTTCTGTTTTCACAATTGTCAGGTATATGAAAGTTCTAAAAGATTTTGTGAGAAATCCTGCAAGACCAGAAGGTTGTATTGCTGAGTCTTATCTTGCTGAAGAGTGCATCCAGTTTTGTAGTGAATTTTTGAAGAAGACAACAAATGTTCAAGAAAAACAAGATAGAAACACTGAGTATGATAACAACTCAATCCTAGAGGGTCGGCCAATATCCGCAGGCATTTCAATTACTCTTACTGAAGTAGAGAAGAGAATAGCCCATCTTGCTGTCATCCAAAACATGGCTGTCGTCGACCCTTATGTAGAGTAAGTTCCACAGTTTTCTAGTTGATTACTCATTTCTTTTAATGATCAACAAACTGATACCTTTTTATTTTAAAATCTTGTACAAGTGAGCATCTACAGTTTCTGCAAGACTCAAATGGAAGATGTAGACGTGATGCATCTACGTTATGGAGTATGCATACTCAGAATTTTGCAAATTGGCTAAAAGAAAAGGCTAGTTTTATCTTCTCTGTTTTTTATGTTATAATGGTATGTATATGTCTATTGGTGTCTGACTTGTTGTTTTTATTTGTTAGATACCTCTTGATTCAAAAGAACATGGAGAAACACTTAAGTGGTTGGCATATGGTCCACGTACTTTTGCACGGTCGTATTCAGGTTATATAGTGAATGGTCAACGGTTTCACACAAGATCAGTAGATAGAAAAAGTCAGAATAGTGGGGTTTTCTATGAGGCTACTGCAATCTGCAGATCTAGTGCGAAAGACACTTCACAAGTGGTTGATTTGGTGTCATACTACGGCAGAGTAACTGACATTATCTTGTTGGATTATAATGTTTTTTACGTTCCTCTATTCCGGTGTCAATGGGCAGTAATGGGTGATGGAAAAGAAACGCGAAAACCTTTTCCTAAACCGGAGAGTACCTGCGAGAGGACCGAGCAATACAAACGCACGAACCCAAAAACAACCACACAAAACAATCTACGCAGACACAGAGAATTTTTGACGTAGAAAACCCTTACGAAAAAAACCATGGGACGATCGGAGTCCAACCCTGAGAAGCCTCCACTAATGGAATAGAAGAATTACACCCTCTACAAACTCCTTCCGATCCAAATCGGATCCCTACAACACTTAGAAGTAAGAACAATGATTACAAGGCTACGAAGAGCGAGAACGACGAGTAGAGATTACCCGAAACACGATCTCCTTCGAAAACGACCTTCAATCCTCCGTCTTCTCTCCCGAAGTTGTAATGGCACTCTTGCCTCCTTCCTCTCTCCAAGTTATGTTACGTTGCGTTATGAATTAGGGTTTGGAAATCCCAACTTAACTCCCCAATTCTGCAGCCAACCTGGACCGTTGGATTAGATCCAGTGGTGAAAAGTTACCCTAAAATCCACTTCAGCCCCCGACGACACAGAGTTCGGCCAAAACTCTGTGTCGGGCAACCAGCACTGGCCGACCCAATTCTGGAATGGGGAGGCAGAGTTCGGCCAGAACTCTGCCTGGGGCAGAGTTCGGCCCGAACTCGGCCCCCCTGCTTCCAGCAGCTCCCTGTAGCTCCATCAGCAGCCCCGCTTCCTCCCTGAGCTTCTTCGACACACGAACGGCGCTCGTCGCACTCCGGGGTCTTCACCACATAGGTTGGAAACACCACCCACTCCAACAAATCTCCCCCTTTACAACTATGGGGAGGATGTCGTCATTCCGACGACCTGCCTGCAGTACTCAAACTTCCTCCTTGGTAGAATCTTCGTGAACATATCAGCTCCGTAGTCATCTGTATGAACCTCCTCAAGCTCCGCGTCCTTCTTCTCAACCATATCCCGTATCCAATGATACCGAGTATCGATGTGTTTGGACCGGCTATGAAACGTCTGATTCTTTACAAGGTGAATAGCACTCTGACTGTCGCAAAGCAAAGTATACTGCTCTTGCTTCAGTCCCATTTCCTGCAGTAGCTTCTTCATCCACAGCAACTCCTTGTATGCCTCTGTCGTCGCAATATACTCTGCCTCTGTCGTAGACAAGGCAACACATTTCTGCAATCGTGACTGCCACGACACCGCTCCTCCCGCAAACATCATCACGTAGCCCGAAGTCGATCGCCTCGTGTCTACATCTCCAGCCATATCAGCGTCGGTATACCCAACCAGCTTCGGCTCGTCACCACCAAAGGAAAGTCTCCAGCTAGCAGTGCCCTGAAGATATCGTAGAATCCACTTGACCGCACTCCAATGTATCCTTCCAGGATTTGAAAGATACCTGCTAACTGTACCAACTGCATGAGCAATATCTGGCCTCGTACATACCATGGCATACATAAGGCTTCCCACAGCTGAGGCATATGAAACCCGCTCCATATCTTCCTTTTCGTCCTCGGTAGATGGACACTGCTCCTCAGTGAGCTTAAAGTGAGCCGCAAGAGGGAAACTCACTTTCTTCGACCCGTCCATCCCGAAACGCTGAAGTACCTGGTAAATGTACTTCGTTTGGGACAAGTGTAGCAGCTTGTACTCTCTCTCTCGGCTGATCTCCATCCCAAGAATAGTCTTCGCTGCACCCAAATCCTTCATAGAGAAGGCCGCGCCCAGTTGGCGCTTCAACTCCGCTATCCTAGTGGCATTCCGACCCACTAATAGCATATCATCAACATAGAGCAACAAAATAATGAAATCATCATCGGCAAAATATCTCACAAATACACAGTGATCCGACATTGTCCGTACATAACCATGTTCCCCCATAAATGACTCGAACTTCCTGTACCACTGCCTCGGAGCCTGCTTCAGACCATACAAGCTCTTCCTCAACCGGCAGACCAAATGTGACTTGCCCTTCTCACAGAATCCCTCCGGCTGCTCCATGTACAACTCCTCCTCAAGATCACCGTAGAGGAATGCCGTCTTCACGTCCATCTGCTCGTCCTCCAAGTCGAGACTGGCTGCTAATGCTAGCACCACCCGAATAGACGAATGCTTGACGACAGGCGAAAAGATCTCATCATAATCTACGTCTTTTCGCTGACCGTAGCCTTTAACTACCAGCCTCGCTTTGTATCGAGGGCGAGTAGCATCATCCGTCTGATTCACTCTAAACATCCATCGATTCTTCAAAGCCTTCTTGCCCTTTGGCAACCGCACCAGATCATAAGTGGAATTGGTGTGCAAGGAACTCATCTTCTCCTACATAGCCTCCATCCACTCCTGCCTGTGTTCGTCTTCCATAGCCTCTGTAAAACTTTCGGGCTCTCCCCCGTCAGTCAATAGCACATACTCATCTGGTGAGTATCTCGTAGATGGTCGACGATCCCTGTCACTCCTCCTCAAAGGAACCACTGGTGCTGGCTGTATACCGACAGCCTCCTCCCCTTCAGGAACTGCCTCTCCGGCATGCTCATCCTCCTGAGGGACACCCTGACCACCATCAGCAGGCTGATGATCAAGGTTGGGAGCTACTCCATGTACTGGCTCCTCTATAACTGGATCCTCTAGGATGTCCTCTGGAAACTGCTCGAAGCGAAATGACTCTAACTCAGGCAATTCCTCAGCCTCAGAAGGCGTCTCGGAATCCTGAGTGTTGGTCATGGTCTGATCCTCGACGAACACCATATCCCTGCTTCTGTAGAGCTTTTCTTCTACTGGGTCGTAGAGTCTATAGCCAAACTCATCCCGACCGTAGCCGACAAAGATGCATCGCCTCGTCTTCGGCTCAAGTTTGGTCCTCTCGTCCTTCGGTACATACACGAAGGCCTTACAGCCAAACACTCGCAGGTGATTGTATGACGGCTCTTTGCCGTACCATACTTTGTCAGGCACATCACCCTGCAAAGGAGCACTAGGAGACAAATTAATAACATAAGCAGCTGTGAGAAGAGCCTCACCCCAGTAACTGCCCGGCAAGTTTGCTTCTGACAGCAAACACCGCACCCTCTCCATCAGTGTCCTGTTCATGCGCTCCGCTACACCATTGAGCTGAAGTGTCTTTGGCGGAGTCTTCTGGTGTCGTATCCCTTGCTCTCTGCAATACGCATCAAAGGGACCAATGTATTCGCCGCCATTGTCGGACCGAACACACAACAACTTCTTGCCCGTCTTCCTTTCAACAGAGGCCTGAAACTCCTTGAAAGTAGGCAGCACCTGATCCTTGGTCTTTAAGGCATAGACCCAAACCTTCCTGGAACAGTCATCAATAAAGGTTACAAAGTAAGAAGCACCACCAAGAGATTTTACCTTCATATGACCGCAGACATCCGAGTGAATCAACTCGAGCAACGTCGGCTTTCTCGAACTTGGGTGACTTTAGAAAGACACCCTATTTTGCTTCCCAGCTAAACAGTGCATGCACTTCTCCAACTTTGTAGACTTGAGCCCCGGAATCACCTTCCTGTTCACCAAGTAGCTTATCCCCTTCTCGCTGATATGGCCGAGCCGCCTGTGCCACAACTCGGTAGACGCATCACTGACTGCATTCACCTCCTGTGCCCCCTGTACGCTCCCCTCCATATAGTAGAGACCGGACTTCTTTCTTCCTCTGGCAATCACCATCGAACCCCTGGAAATCTTCCACTGACTGTTCCCGAAGAGACTGAAGAATTTCTCGTCATCCAACCTTCCAACCGACACCAGTTAAAACGGATATCAGGGACATGACGAACATCCTTGAGAATAAGAACCGCACCCGTCTTCGTTCTCAAATGCACATCTCCAACAGCAACCGCCTTCGACACATCTCCGTTGCCCATCTTCAACACTCCACAGTCGCCTGTAGTGTAAGTGGCAAATAGTGCCCTATTGTGAGATACATGTGCTGAAGCCCCTGAGTCCACCAGCCAAGAATTGTCATCGCAGGCGAGGTTAGTAATGACCTCATCACCTACGACGATCATATCGCCTCCATGCATCGAGGCCGTCGCTGTAGTGTTCTCTTCTTGCTTCCTCTGGTCGTCCTTCTTCTCTTTCTTCCAAGCGAAACAATTCTGCTTGATGTGGCCCTTCTTACCACAATGGTAACACTCTGAGTCCTCGTAACGACCCTTGGACTTCCCCCTGCTCTCGTCTCTGCCACCACCTGGATCCCTGCTTTTGCCCCTTCTGCGGCTCTCTGAAACAAGTGCCTTTGAGTGGTGAGATGTGGATGAAGTGCCCTGAGAACGTCTCCGCATCTCTTCATTCAACACCCCACTCTTGGCAAACTCCAGAATGACCATGCCCTCTGGAGCAGAAGCGATCATAGATACTCGTACGGTCTCCCACGAGTCTGGCAAAGTACACAGCAGCCACAGTCCCTGAACTTCGTCATCGAACTTGACTTCCATGGAAGATAGCTGGTCAACCACGTCCTGGAACTCACTCAAGTGGTCCGAAATAGATGCCCCATCCTTGTATCGCAGACCCATCATCGTTCGGATCAGGAACAACTTGTTTACCCCGGTCTTCTTCGCATACAAGGATTCCAGCTTATCCCACAATGTCTTTGCGTGCTCAATATTGGCAACGTAGTTGTACACGTTCTCATTAACAAACTGCCGTATGTACCCACACACCTGTATATGCTCGAATATCTAGTCCTCTACGGATTTATCACTGGGCTTCTCGGATGCAAACACGGGTAGATGCAGCTTCTTGACAAATAGCAAATCCTTCATCTTGCTCCGCCAATAGTGATAGTTGGTGCCGTTCAGGTTCACCATGCGCACCGGCTTCGCGTCCATCTCTCCTCTCTAGTTTCTGTCAACTCCTGACACCCTTCTGAATTCCAGAACCTGGCTCTGATACCACTCTGATGGAAAAGAAACGCGGAAACCTTTCCCCAAACCGGAGAGTACCTGTGAGAGGACCGAGCAATACAAACGCAAAACCCAAAAACAACCACACAAAACAATCCACGCAGACACAGAGAATTTTTAACGTGGAAAACCCTTGCGGGAAAAACCACGGGACGATCGGAGTCCAACCCTGAGAAGCCTCCACTAATGGAATAGAAGAATTACACCCTCTACAAACTCCTCCCGATCCAAATCGGATCCCCACAACACTCAGAAGTAAGAACAATGATTACAAGGCTACGAAGAGCGAGAACGACGAATAGAGATTACCCGAAACACGATCTCCTTCGAAAACGACCTTCAATCCTCCGTCTTCTCTCCTGAAGTTGTAATGGCACTCTTGCCTCCTTCCTCTCTCCAAGTTGTGTTACGTTGCGTTATGAATTAGGGTTTGGAAATCCCAACTTAACTCCCCAATCCCGCAGCCAACCTGGACCGTTGGATTAGATCCAGTGGTGAAAAGTCACCCTAAAATCCGCTTCAGCCCCCGACGACACAGAGTTCGGCCAGAACTCTGTGTCGGTCAGCCAGCACTGGCTGACCCAATTCTGGAATGGGGAGGCAGAGTTCAGCCAGAACTCTGCTTGGGGCAGAGTTTGGCCCGAACTCGGCCCCCCTGCTTCCAGCAGCTCCCTGTAGCTCCATCAGCAGCCCCGCTTCCTCCCCGAGCTTCTTCGACACACGAACGGCGCTCGTCGCACTCCGGGGACTTCTCCACATAGGTTGGGAACCCCACCCACTCCAACAATGGGTAATGGAGTGAAGATAGAAGATGGTTTCACACTTGTCAACCTAAATCATAGTCAAGTCTCTTTTTTAAGGGATCCTTATATCTTAGCCTCTCAAGCAAAGCAAGTGTTTTATTCAAGGGAAGACGAATCATCAAGTTGGTATGTTGTTATGAGAGGTTCGGCAAGAAGATGCAATAAGGAAGATTTTCAAGAAGGAAATGCTGACATTGGGCCACTGCCATCAAGTGTTGACATGGATGATGCTGAAAATGCCCGAACTGATTGTGAAGGCATATATGTGTGAAATTTAGGTTTTTGATTATTTTCAGTTTCTTCCTTGTTTGTTTGTTTGTTGTGTCTGATGTATGATTGGTCGTTGTGTGCTTACTTGATGTTTTCTTGTTTTGCTTCCATAAATGTGAATTAACTCGTTTCTGTCATTTGTTTCAGGTGAATTAAAATGGGAGGTGGAAAGAAGAAGCGAGGAAGGAAACCGAAAAGGAAAGAGGGTCAATCGGATGATGAACCAGAATTTTTGGGTCATATTGAACCAGAAGAAGAACTACAAACCCAAGTAGAAGAACATGTACAACCACAAGTCCTATTAGAAGATGTTCAGCTTTCAGAAGACCAGCAAGACCCGCAACCTTTGGCTGAGGAAGAGACTGAAGCTGAGAATGTAAGGACATCTACAGCTAAAGATGGTGAAAAAGGTGTAGATGAAGAAGAGCCTGAAGGTGAGTTTGAGTTATCTGAAGAGCATGAACGTGAGGTTGAACCTAAGCGTAAGAGACAGCGAGGACCGACAAGGATGAAAGACATCGCCAAGGACCCAAATACCAGAGTGCGAGTTGACTTCACTTTCATGGGAGAACCTTATGGTCCTGGGTCAGTTAAGTTGTCTTCATACTTAGGTCCACTGGTACGGGAACACGTTCCTGTTACACTTGAAAGTTGGAAAAAACTCGGTGAAGAAGTCAAGACACTTCTTTGGAAATCTGTTCAGGTTACATCTTTAAACTGACTTCTTAGAAAGTGCCATAATCAGATTATTTCTGTAATTTACTGTTTTGTTTTGCATATGAGTTCAGGCAAGGTTTGAATTAGATGAAGATTACCAAAAGAGTGCAGTGCTTAAGCAGATGGGATGTTTGTGGAGGTCATCTAAATCGTGCCTAGTTTCCCAGATTAATGAAGCAAAGAACAACCAACAGGGGATGAATCTGAGACCTAAGAATGTTTCTCCAATTGATTGGCGTAAATTTGTGAAGCTCAAAACAAGCCAAGCATTTAAGGTATTCATTTGGAATTAATTGGTAAGTGTTTTAGTAGATAGAAGATTACATAGTAACATTCATCTATTAGGCTCTGAGTGATAGCTATAAGGAAAGAAGGCGCAAACAGATTCTGCACACTTGTAGTCGTAAAGGAATGGTTAGACTAGCAGAAGAGATGGTAAGCCTAAAGTTATGTTCTTTTATTATGATCAGCATATTCAAAGTCATTTTTATACACCTCTTATATTTTCTCTCCTCAGAAAATTGGTAGTGAAGACCCAGCTGAAGTGACAAGGCTAAGGGTTTGGGTCAAGTCGCGTACCAAAAAAGATGGTACACCAGTGAATACAAATGCGGCTGAGAAAATTGTAAGTTCTTAATTGGACTTGAAATGATTTTGATTTGAGTTTTTAAGATGTCATGTTCTGTTACATTTTAGCCTTTGGAATCTGCATTTTATGATTTGTAGAAAAAGGCAGCTGAGATGGTTAATAGTGATGGTCCATCTTCTGCAACGAATGAAGGACGAGATACACTTAGCCAACTTTTAGGACCCGACAATCCTGGTCGAATGAGGGCAATGGGTAGGAACATGAGTAAGACCAAATTAGCTTGTTTCCAAGTGAAGCACAAGTGTATGACTGAAATGGAAGAGAAACAAGTTCATCTCCAACAAAAAGTCAATGAGTTACAAGCTGAAATTGCCAAAATGAAAAACCAGGTAAGACAATTCTCAATAAATACATTGAGCCACTGAATTGATATATAATTTTAACATCTGTCCTTGTTTAAAACAGAGACAAGAACCTGAAGTTGGTGAAAACTCGGCTGCAAGAGTAAGGCTTTCATATCATATCAATGCTTTCGTTCTTACTTTACGATCTGATAATTTATATTCTAAACATTTTCTAGAGTGTGAACAAAAGATCACAACCTAAGTGTGTCTTGATTGATTGGGGTAGTACTGATGCAAACGTTGCTGAGGGGCGTATTATTTCTTCTGATCCGGAAGACTTGGTGAATGAGAATCGCTTAGGCCCTATGGATGTTAAAGTCTTGGTTGACACTGCTACTGTACCAGAAGCATTCCTTTGGAGACCTGCGACTAACATGTTCACAATTGAGGAAGCTGTTGGACAGATGATTGCGTGGCCTGCCTCTAAGTGTGTTAACCTAGAACAGGGGCTCCAACAAGAAAATATTGCACCACTGGTAAGGTTTATTTGTCAGACTAATAGCAAACTGAATTGGTCATTGATGAGTAGGATTATGTGATTGTTAGCTGAATGTGTTTGACAAGGCCCAAGGACAAATTCTGCAAACAAGTGCAAACTATTGGATTTGTCTGCAGATGATTTGGTTGTTGCTGAAGGACGTTGGCAAACACAAGAACCAAAAGCATTGGTTAATGGACTTCCACTCGGACCAAAGGCAGTTAAAGTATTTGTGGATGTCATACATCAACCTGATACATTCATATGGAGGCCTACGATGGACAAGACATATCTTGAGGACTGTTTAATGTCTTTCGTGGCATGGCCTGCCATCAAAGTTGTATTTGAGAACACAACAGATGCAACAGGTCAGAAATCTTCTCTTCAGAATCCTGCATCATCTGATAAAACATCAGGAGAAAAATCAGCATCAACAGGTCAAAAATTTGCTGGAACAAGTTCTACATCTCATATAGAGACATCTCGAGCAACAGGTACAAAATCTGCAGCAACTTTTCCAAAACCTCCTGCTGAGAAGGCTCCGACAACAGGTCCAAAATCTCCTGTAAGGAAATCTCAACTAGCCTCACAATCCCCTATCCGAAGATCTCCGATAAATTTTTGTAAATATGATCTGAAGTTGGTTTTGCTTATTACTGTGTGTATTAATTGGTTTATGTTAACTAGCAGCGTAAACATGGAGCTGAAGTTATCAAGGAAAATCAAAAGTGCAAGTTGATGGACATTAGCGGAAGGAAGCGGGTTGTTGCTGAAGGGCGTGTGCATTCAACCGACCCAGAGCAAAAGGTACACTTTGTTCGCTTGGGGCCTAATGCAGCTAGAGTTTGGGTAGATATAGTGAAGGTAGATGATGCAGCGGTTTGGAGAACAACAGATGATATCGAGTTTATGAGAGATGCACTTGGTTCGTCTATCGCATGGCCAATGGATAAATTGGTCATCTTTTGATTTTAAGAAACTTGGTAAGTATTTTAATTAGTGTAATGCTTGTGTTTTGGTTTTCAATCTGATGTTTCATTGCTTAACTAATGTAAGACCTTGTTGCTTTTTTTGCAGGGGAATGAACAAACTTTGGTCCGAGTTAGCTAGTTTAAATTAGATTTAGACTAGCTAGGCTTATGAACTTATGACTTGTCTTATGTATTTTGGATTCAAACCTATGTTATGTATGTTGAATGAAACTCTAGACTTGTGTTATGTATGTTGGATTGGTTTTAGACTTGTGTTATGAATGA
This sequence comes from Iris pallida, assembly GCA_029216955.1. Lineage (NCBI taxonomy): Eukaryota > Viridiplantae > Streptophyta > Magnoliopsida > Asparagales > Iridaceae > Iris > Iris pallida. The sequence continues at coordinate 7,901,798 of JANAVB010037418.1, read as the reverse complement.
TCTTATTTGTGTAAAACAGGTTCTTATTTATATCAATGTGAAACAGGTTCTCTAATATTACAATAGATACGTAAAACAGGTTCTTATTGAATGAAAATACGTTTAATAGCAAAAAAAACTGTTATAATCATATATTATAGCACGAAACTTTAGCCGTAAAATAATTAATTAACGCTATAACAAAATATTTTAAAACAATAAAAAATTGCTATTGTAGAACGTCCTATCATAGCACAAAATATGAATTGTCATCAAGTTTTTAACATAAAACGGATGTGCCATAATAAAGAAAATTAAGGCATTCAGATATTGCTATTGTATCTGAACCTGTCGTAGCATTTTAGAAAAATGCTATTGTATGGGTGGAACCTAAGATAGCTGCCGATGACATAGCATTTATGAAAACGCTATGTAATACGTATGATAGAAGATTTTTCGCACTAATAATGTACATATTTCTTGTAGTGTGGGATATGATAGCGTGCGCTGAACGCTGTCGAATGCATATTATAGCATATTCTGCCCGCTATATATGCCCCCGCTATAATAACCCCATGTACAAGAACGCTATAAAGGTATAGCGTTCACGAACGCTATACATGGATTATAGCGTTCATCGAAGCTATAGAGAATGTATAGCGTTTGGAAACGCTATATTGCTGTTATAGCAAATAGGAACGCTATAGAACTTTAATAGCTTTCATGAACGCTATTAATCTTTAATAGCATTCATGAACGCTATCGACTAGTTATAGCAGTTACAAACGCTATATAGTTTACATAGCCTTTATGAACGCTATAGTTTATTAATAACATTTGTTAACGCTATAGATGTTTTATGGCGTTCCTGAACGCTGTTTAGTTTTAATTGTGTTCCTGTATGTTATTGTTTGTTAATAGCGTTTCGATATATAGCTGCTTTATATAGCATTTCTTTCCTGCTATTATATGTGCAACAATAGCATGTCAGGATGCTGTTGCAGAATCATAATTCTGTATTCGAAAATTTGCAGAATGCAGCACATTCACTATTGCAGACCACAGTTACACAAATTCATTAATTGCAGTAAGTTACACAAATTCATTAATTGTAGCACATCAGAATACTATTTCAGTACATCAACAATAGCACATCAGAATACATCACATCAGAATAACTAAATTCATTAATTTCACTGTCATAATATATGTAAAACAACCAAGTAGTACCAAACATTCAAAATCCTTAATTTCTCCATGTAGAACAACGATGTAGTACCAAACATATGTCCAAAAATAAAACATTAACAGTGTAGTCAGCTACATATATCCCAAAATGTTGACTATCTAACATTTAGCTCCCTTCGAGCCTATCCACAACCAAAATTCCTCATAAAGCATCCTCTTCCTTCATCCAACCTACACAAAAATAGGGGGTAAATCATTAGTGTAAAGAAAAAACTAATAAAAGAATGAAAGTTTGTTTAATTGCAGTAAAGTTCAGTAAGTTGTAAAGTTTTGTTCAGTTTTGTTCAGTTTAATTACAGTAAAGTTCATTAGTGAATATTTAATTGCAGTAAAGAAAATCATTAATGAATGTTTAATTGCAGTAAAGTTCAGTAAGTTGTAAAGTTCAGAAAAAAACTAATGGATCCTTATTTTTGTTCAGTTTTGTTCCAAAAATATTTTATACAAATGTGCAGTAAAGTTCAGTAAAGTTTAGTAAAGTTCAGTGGTTGTTGTACCAGAAGTATGCAGATGCCTAGAAAAAATGATCTTGATGCTATTTTCATGATGAAAAATTGATCTTGTTAAAACAGTGAGTAAAACAATAAGTAAAACATAGGGGTCCCCCTTGTCCAAGAGGATAACAGTGAGTAAAATATAGAGGTACTTTATTAAAGACGTACCTAGTCTTCAAACGGCATAATGTGGTCTGTTGGCCAAGTCGTGGTACTTCCAATGATTTCCTCTACTGTGTCGTTACCAAAACACAGCCTAAACAACAGAGCTTTGGGTTGTACCACTATATCTACCCAAATACGGGATGCACCTTGTCCAAGAGGATAACCGTGAATCGGCACATTCGGATCATCGGTGATCCATCGTCCAATTGCAACAACTTCGTTCTTATTTCCCGTCCAATCGAGTAACTTGTATTTTTGGTCCTTTGACAGATGATGATGTGACTACAACAAAGATTGAAGCTCAAAAATATTAAATATCATTCGAGTTACAATACTTCTATTTGTTATTAGTGATATATTACCTGTGGAGTAGATGGAGATTTTGAAATGACCTTTACTTCAAAATTATTCTCGTCGCCACTGTTGTTCTCCTCCTCTTTAGTGTTCTCATCATCACTGCTGCCCTCATTGTTCTCCTCCTCCTCTTTAGTGTTCTCGTCGTTCTTCTCATTGGTCATCTTATCTTGATCCTATTGAGGAAAACAGTTATATGTAATTACCAAAAAGAAAAATATAGATTTGTTACAAGTGGTCATTTTTGATGACTTATCTGACTTTTCATTAATGTACCAAGTAGTTGATTTTGTTGTTCAATTAACTTTGATATGGAGTTGATTTACCCTTGCATTGAGTCAACTTTGCTTTGAGAATTTCTCTCCTCTACACTCACCTCAACATCATCTTTTTGTTGATCAGATTCCTAAACAAGGCAAGCGTCATAGGTAATGAATAAAAAAAATATCAAAGTGAAATAAAACAAGAGTCAATCTAGAATTCCTACACACTTACCTTATTTTTTATCAAAGTCTCTATCGACTTTGCTTGTTCTTTAACTAATTTTGACATTGAGTCAATTTCGTCCTGCATTGATTCAATTTTGTTTTCCAGTCGAACTATTGTTTGAGAATGCTTCTTTTGAGCAACAAATTTAGATTTAATTTCTCCGGCTCCGGCTTCTCTAATCCTACCCCGTTTTTCAGATTGTCGTACTACTTGTGAAAGTGCATCACCTTCATCTAATTGTTGGGATCCCTCTGAAGGCGATGCAAGAAGGATTTCCTTGGCTTTTTGCTGAAATTATGATAAAAAAAACTAGAATTAGCCTCCGTTGGACAACGCTTGACTGTCAATACAAGAAAAAAAAATATACTATCTATAAGAAGGTAACTGTGTACATACAATGAGCTCGTTGTCCTTTGAGTACTTAGCTACACCGTCCCCAGTATTATATCCCTGGATCCAAGCACGAAGCCTAACCTTATCGATAGGACATGTTTCCTGTCACGCCCCGACCCGGAATCACCCGAATCATCGTCCTCGCAGGGGGCGTGATGCCGCACGAGCCTGGAGTTGCGCTCGTGCAAGGCAAGATGACAAGTTCTCAAATGATTATCTTTTTGATTTGATATTAACAACGAAAGGAAACAGAGTATACGAAACAATTTTCTTTATTGATATCTGAAACTGAGAATACAATGGATTTCGATAGCCTAACAATATATGCCAGATTGGCTACAACACTCAGGTTCTCTCTTGCCCATAAAGGATTTCACCGTTCCATACATCATGCCTTCTATATCTCGGCCGCATCAATCCAGCTGCGTAGTCCGAGCGTCAATGCGATAGCACGCTTCAATGCGCTTCGGCATTCCAAGCCTTAACACGTTCAAGCAACGTCTCGCCGCGAGCAATCCATTCCCTGCACCCTGCATGAAGCTGGTGGAGGATCAGTACGTTCGTCCTCGCATGTACTGAAGCAAAGATCATCTATCCAAACCGACATTTTAATATTTATATTGAATCATGCAACTTAGCTTATGATCTTGCTATGTTCTCCTTAGGGTCAATTTCATGGCATCTTTGAAAGCGTAAAGCATGTTATCATAGCAGCATGTTATCGAATTGAATAGGCAAACAAACAAGCAATCTCGTGTTTGATTCGTGACGCGACTTACCAAGTCGACGCACTCGCCCTTGCACCGACGCAAGGTGAATACGCCGTAATCCTTCCCTGTCATGTTATTGTGCATCTCTAAGCAGGATCTCTATGCGGGACGCATATGCACCTACACTTTCAATCCATCGTTCCTTAACTATATGAGGGCCGTTGGCGTATCCGCGCCGGAATGGACTAAAGGAGTTCCTTTCTTTTCTCTCCTTTTTTTCTCTCTATTTGGTTGGGCTGCCCGGCGTTTCACGGGTTGGGTCACCTCCCAAACAACCGAAACATTCCCGCTACATGCCATCATTTGCGGCTTCTCCCATCTTGTTTAAGGATGTGCGCCTACAAAGATTATCATCCCTCCGCGGCCAAATCGGTTCCGGGGACCTCCGGCATTTAACCGTTTGGGGGGATACTCGTGCACGAGTTATTATCACATTAATCTCGAGCCCATTCCAATCGACTATGCAACGCCCTATCATTCAACAGTTAAATTCAAACAACCAAACATAGTCGTGAGTCCGAGACTCAGACTTATCGTCTCGCATTTCTTCCATTTAGCTTTCTATGTTCTTTCATTTCGTACTTCGTTTCGATGATTCAATGGCATCGTGCCTCAACTCAATGCTCGTCAACCGAATGACCCGAAGGTCTCGAACACCTTTCGAGGCAACATGTCATATCCGACAGTTCTGCCACATTCATACCGCAACTGTATTCTCTCGCAACGAAGCCATCTTTTATTATTCCGTGCACGTAGGCACGTTTCGACCGTATCCCTATGTTCTATAACTTAGCATTCAATTTTTGGGGCTTGCGCGCTAGGGCGCTCGCCTATTGTCTTTCATTGTTCTAGCCGTCTAACTCGTGCAGCAAAGGCACGGTATGGTTCGTGCACTAAGGCACTTGCCGATTACAGTTATCCCATGTTCTTACGGCTTGCGCACCGAGGCGCTCGCCTTAGCGATATCCAATGTCCTATAGCGACTCGTACATATTGATGCACGTTTTATTTCAATTGTTCTAACTTAGTGTTCGACTCACACTATGATTTTATTTCCGATCGGCCACGCCCGTGGCGTCAATAGGTTAACTTAGCATACAATGATATATTTGACTTATCGAATGAAGGAGTAAAAAGAAGTCAATCCTCCCACCTTGAGTCGATTTGCCTTCGTCGTTTCGCCGAGCCGATGCGGCTCGATTTCTTAACTTTGTTGCACGGCAACTCTCCTGACTTAGCCATTCGAGCACTTCGTGCTTCATTGAGTTATACGTCCGATTTGCCTTAGTGTGCCCAAGTCTTAGCCCGTCGCAAGGCGACAATTTGATTTCGCGGACCACTTACTGAATAAGGCAAAACGTCGACCTCTAACATTTTCACGTCAACGTATAACCTGCACACGAAACCAATTAAAATCAATACTTCGCATCGATTCGGACTTGCGCCTTGGTCGATTCGATTTCTTAGAATCTTCGAGCCGATTCAACGCGCTCATCCTTCCGAGGCAATGCGACGCTTCGCATCGATTCACTCGATGCATATCTTCGGGACAAGGCAACTCTTCGCATCGACTTAGTTCGATGCATTACTCGGGTCGACATAACTCTTCGCATCGACATAGCTTGATGCGTTGCTCGGGACCACTTAACTCTCGTATCGTTTTGCACCGATACATATCCTTGGGTCAACACGACTCGCCGAGTCAACGTTTCAGCGTAATATGCCGTGCGGAGCGGGGCATTACAGTCCCTCCCTTCTCTGCATTGTATTAGGTAAAATTGGCATTGATAAGTAGAGAGTTATAAGTACGAATGAAAAAAAAATACTTTATACTTACCAATATTTTATCGGCAATGCGAGCAAAGCCTTTTCTACTTCTAAGGTACGGCATTGTTTGTTTTCCTCTCATTTGTTTAAACTTTATAGACCTCTCCTACGTACAACACATGCATATTATTAGATAATACCTTAAATGTTAGACATTGAAGCTTCAAAAAATATTTATTCAACATACCTTAAATTGTTTTGATGATCTTTTCTTAACGAATAGTTCCCAATCTACCGGGTCTACGTCATTCGGCTTTCTCTTCAAATATTTCCCCAATTTTGATTTGTTGGCCCTAGCAAGTCTTCCCATTTGTTGGATGACATACATTTTTGCCACCTCATCGCGCTCCATGAATGTAAATTTTTGCTACAAGTACAAAATAGTCATAAGTAATTATTAGGAAGATAGTAGATATAAACTACATTTAAAAAAGAATGAAAACTTTCATCTTACTGTAACAGCTTTCCAATAGAAGTCCTTGCTCTCATAAGGTGTATGTCTCCAATCATCGAACGTTATTGGTACCATTTCACGTGTCAAACATCCGACAAAAGTTGAAAGATGTTTCGAGTTCCTTCCAATTGGTTGACCATTTTCATTTAACTCCACCTCTAGCCTATTGCCACTTTCAACGGGCCAAGCACTACACCTAGTGGGTCCCCTAGTTCTTGTTGTTCTCTCTGTTTTGCCTTCATTTGAAGCTTGTGGTTCTTCTTCGCCATTTGAATCTTCTGGTTCTTGTCCCTCATTTGATGCTTCTTTTTATTCTTCATTGGAACATTTTTCCTTGTCCTTCCTTTGCTTCTTGTGCTTCTTTTCCTTCTTGTGCTTCTTTGTAGATTTACTCGCTTGATTTGCACTCTACAAGAACACAGTTGACATTTATGCATTAGAAATATATGTAAGCATTGCCACAGACCAATATGTGCTTGTTTTGTAACAGTTGGCATTTATGCTTGTTCTCAGAACACAGTGCAGTTCTGAGAACAACATTCCCAAAAATCTGTGAAAATATGTGCTTGATCCTTACCGCATTCGAACCTTCTTGCTCACTTATATAGAAACCAGAATTTTGATTGTTCACAAGAGCAGCCTCGATGCCTTGTCTTTGCTTCTTTGCTCTCTTTTTTGCGCGTTTTGAAGACTACAAATATGCAACATATATATATTAAAACAGTAAGAAATAAATGATATTTATGTAAGCTTAATTTCAAATACATGTTGAAGGTTATTTACCTTAGCTTCACCATCATTTCTCCTTTTCCTTGGTGTCATTGCAAGATAGGGTAGCTACGAGCAAGAATTACTCAATGATGATGATTAGAAAATAAGCAAATATTAAAGAAACAAATCATTACAAGTAGAGTATCATAGAGTATCAAATACTAAATCATGACAAGTAGAGTATCATAGAGTATCATAAACTGTACATCGAATGAGAATTTTAATTGGACTGGGCAGTGTAATGGGATGAGATGCAGGACTTGAAGTCCAGGACCTGATCAAGCTTTTGCAGGAAATTAATTGGACTGGCAGTGTAATGGGATGAGATGCAAACAATGTACACAGCTAATAGTACCATCAGTTTTTCCTGTGCAACCAATTGCAGTATGCCATCTAATTGCAGGACTTGTTATTTCCATGAACATTAAACAAGCAATGAGAATTTTGAATCCACCAAATTGCAGTATGCCATCTAAACATCAAATTTGAATTTGATTCCATAATTCCAAACAATGTACACAGCTAATAGTACCATTTGGCGCCAAACAATGTACACAGCTAATTGCAGTATGCCATCTAATTGCAGGACTTGTTATTTCCATGAACATCAGTTTCTCCTGTGCAACCTAATTGCAGTATATGCCATCTAATTGCAGGTTTTGTTATTTCCATGAATATTAAACAAGCAATGAGAATTTTGAATCTACCAAATTGCAGTATGCCATCTAAACATCAAATTTGAATTTGATTCCATGATTCCAATTCCCATAGATTCTATCAATTTATAGAACTCCAATTTATGAGCCAAACAAGCCTATGCAACCATTGAGTGATACAGACATTGAAGATACAGACATTGAAGGACTATATCGGTGAAGCATTTAAAAACGAAGCATTTAAACCATTTTGGAGTATCAAATACTAAAACGAAGTTCACAGACCAATTGTGAAGCATTTAAAAAAACCAAAATCTAAAAAAAAAATACTGATTGTAAAGAAACTACTGATTGTGAAGCACTTAAAAAAACCAAAATCTAAAAAAAAACTACTGATTGTATAGAAACTAAAACGAAGTTCATAGACCTATATTGTGAAGCATTTAAAAAAAACCAAAATCTAAAAAAAACTACTGATTGTATAGATTTTCTGTACAACCTTAACAAAGAATACTAAAAATCTACATATACCAATAATAAAAACTAATGAAACATAGAGACCAATTAAACTATATAGAGTGTTTCATAAGATTAAATATAGAGGAAAAAGACCTCTTAAACATAAATGCCGTCACAATCATTTCTAAGATAACTATCACTACCATCCTCAACATTCTTATCTAGTTTTGATACATCCACTGGTGCTAATGATGGTGTAAAGACATTTTGGTCAACGTCCATATCCATATCTTGAAAACCTCTTGCTGGTGCCTTTAACATAACATGCCAATTAGATGAAGCAGTGTCCTTAGAGTAAAATACTTGGGTTGCCTGTGATGCTAGAATAAACGAGTCTCTTTCAAAGCGGTGTTTTCCTTGGTGAAGGTTAACCAAGGTAAACCCATCTTCTATTTTGACACCATTTGTTGTGCTAGTCCAATCACAATCAAAAATAGGAATGTGAAAGGTATGATAATCCAAGCAAAATATATTCTTAAGTACTCCATAGTAGGCAACTGTATCGGTGACTTGGTTTCTATCCTTCGAGCTGGATCTACAAATGGTTGTTGCCTCAAGTGAGACACCACTGTTCTGCCTAGAGTTCTCAGTATCCTTTGTATGATAGCGGTTACCATTGATAACAAATCCTGAATAAGACACAACATGTTTTGAAGGGCCATGTGCAAGCCCTCTTAACATGTCGGATATGTTTCCACATGATTGTCCCTCAATCTGTTCAAAATCAAAACAAAAGGTAAGGACATACATTGTTTGGAAAATAATGTGCTAAGGGTACTAAGAAAAAGAAATTGGGACCTTCTTTTTTAACCAAGATGACAATTCCTTCGAATGACGATCTTGTAGTAAATTTTCATTTTGAACAAGTCGTCTATCCGAAAGTTTCAATTCCTTCAAGTGCATCCTAATAGGGAAATAATTTTACATGATATTAATTATAGATATTGGCAAGATACGTTGGAGTTAGTATGTTTTCTTATAACTTACTCTAGATAAGGTTCGACTTCATCTATATTGAACAATACATAATGGTGAGCACTTTGTAGCTGTTATTTATCCAATGTTAATATTGTTCCTTTTGAAATTGGACGGCCATCGGAAATCGCATCATTTTCAATATCTTCATTTCTATTTGGACGATGATCCATCTCAGCAACTTGTTTCATGTACCCACTAACAAATCTCATGCTCTCGTCAGCAAGATAACATTTTACTATACAACCTTCAGGACGTGCACGATTTCTAACGTATCCTTTAAGGATCTTTATGTATCTACGAGAAAAAAATAATTTTTATTTAAAGTAAGCAAACGAATGAATGAAATCAATAAAAAGAAAACAAACGATCACCTTTCAAACGGATACATCCAACGATAATGGACTGGACCACCTAATTTAGCTTCACGCCCCAGATGGATTGGCAAATGAATCATGATATCGAAAAATGAAGGAGGAAAATACCTTTCAACCAAACATAATATGTCAACAAGTAGATTGGTAAATGAATCACGATATGGAAAAATTGAGAAAAATACCTTTCAAACAAGCATAATATCTCAACAATTTCTTCCTCTAATTTCTCTATTTGTTCTCTATCGATGGCTCTTTGGCACAAGACATTAAAAAATGCACAAATTCAAAATATTGTAATCCTTGGTCCTTTTGGAAGAAGACCTCTCAATGCCACAGGCAACAACTGTTGCATTAACACGTGACAATCATGCGACTTGAGTCCTGTTATTTTGCATTCTTCTACTGATATACAGTTTCCAATGTTTGAAGAGTAACCATCGGGCAACTTCAAGTTATATAATCTCTTGCAAAAAATTTCCTTTTCTTTCTTTGAAAGGGTGTGCGGTCTCGGTGGAAGAAAAAATCTCTTATTTCTTAATTCTGGATGCAGAACTTGTTGAATGCCCATTTCTTCCAAATCCTTACGAAATTCTATGCCATCCTTCGATTTTCTCTTTGTATTTAGCAATGTACCAACCACGCTATCACACCAGTTCTTTTCTATGTGTATTAGATCCAAATTATGGCACAAAATGAGATGCTACAAAACCCAAAAAAAATAGAAAGGTCAATTGGAAACAATTTACAAAATACATATGAAAATAATATGATATTACCTCCCAATACGGCAGTGAAAAAAATGTTGACTTCTTCTTCCACATCTCTGAAGATTGCCTCTTTCTTTTGCCATTGTCTTTTCCTTTCCCAAAATCATTTGTCATATTTCTTAGTCCTTCTAAAAATTTTGATCCAGTCATTAATCTAGGTGGTTCCCTATGTTCTTGCTTACCATCAAACTAACTTTTTTCAACCTAAATAGATGCTTAGTTGGAAGAAAACGTCTGTGTCCCATGTAGACGGTTTTCCTACTATATTTTAACCATTTTGAACATGTATTCAGTCCACATATGGGACATCCAACTTTTTCTTTGGTAGTACATCCAGCTAGGTTACCATAAGCTGGAAAATTATTTATTGTCCACATCAAAATTGCTTTCAAGTTGAAAAAAGATTTACTAAATGCATCATAAGCATGCACTCCATTGTTCCATAGCTCTAGCAAATCATCTATTAGTGGCTGTAAATAAACATCTATATCATTTCCAGGTTGCTTCGGTCCAGGAATTAGTAGTGTCAACATTATATTTTTTTTTCGCATGCATAGCCATGGTAGGAGATTGTATGTTGTGAGCATCACTGGCCAACAACTATATGAAGAGCTAAGATCGCCGAAAGGATTAAACCCGTCTGTAGCAAGGCCAAGTCTAAGGTTGCGTGGCTCTTCTGCGAAAGAGGGCCACTTCATATCAATTGTCTCCCATGATAAGGAGTCCACAGGATGTCTCATGATGTCATCTTCACTTTTGTTATTATAATGCCACCTTAAGTTTTCAGTCGATTCAGGTGTCTGAAACATTCTTCTGAACCTTGGAATTATCGGAAATTACCTTAGTACTTTTGCTGGAACTCCTTCTTGAATTTTTCCAGTCTTATCTTTCTTCCACTGTTCCAATCCACATTTTTTACATTTTTCCTCATTTTTTTTAATTCTTTTCTGTATAGACAACAGTCATTGGGACATGCATCTATCTTCTCACAATCAAGCTCAAATGTCTTAAGCAACGATTCAGCGTCACGTGAGGATTCTGGAATTGTATTTCCATCAGGTAAAATATCATGCAATATTTCCAAAAGATGACTAAAACATTTATTAGAAATTCCATACATAGACTTGTGCTTGTATAAAATAACGGTTGCCGATAACCTAGTATACTTTTTACAACTTGGGTATAATAGATTATTTGCATCCTTCAATAAGGTTGTTAATCCATCATCCCTTTCT
>JANAVB010037418.1:7882825-7885325 GCA_029216955.1 Iris pallida | reverse complement strand
CTCGAGGCACTGATTTTGGACTCAGTCGACTTATCTATCACAGTACAGGCGAGTATATTCTCTGATAATATTTTTGTTTTATGATATCGTCTTTGTTTCTAGTATTTAGTGTAGATTATATATCCTTGACAGGTTATATTTTATAGTCTTGCTGTCTTTATCTTTCAGTCTTTACTTATTATCTTAGAGTTGTGATTGAGTACTCATATATATTCATTGCTTGTCCTCCGTTCGGAGTTGACCATATTCTCGACAGGTTTTGATATATATATATAAACTGTTTAGAGTAGAAAACCTACAGCGTTCCACGCCGTTTTTATGGTGAGGGCTGGGCGTTGTCACGTGCATGTGTCCTTATAGCGGGTGCGGGTCGTGACACGTTTTAGTGGTGGCCCATGCAGGTCAGAAGTCGCAATTAGTGCGATGTCGTAGTGGTGCTCGACTTAGAGTGCTGCTACGAGCCTGCTATTGTTTTATAAGATATAGGCTAAGAGTGCTCAATCACAGTAGGATCTTTTCTTGCTTATCTTGCTTACCGTCTTTGATATTGATTTACTGCATTCTAGCTGTCCTCCTTTGATATTGTTCTTCATGTGCCATATTGATATCTTCTTTTTAATATGTCTCCAGAATAGTTATGACTCATTCTCCTGGTGAGGAGCACGGAAAGACGGAGAGGTCCACTACCTCTGGCGGACAGGCTCTGGTCACTTCTCCTGCAGATGGAACTTCTGTTGGGGCTCTCGGGGGTACTCCTTCAGCGCTCTCGATGACCGTCCCTGGGGTTGCGGGTGCTCTTCCTGCAGTGCCGGAGGCTACGGCGGGAGCTGTCGGGGGCGTTCTTCCTCCTCAGCAGCGAATTCCTCCGCTAGTTGCAGACATACTTTTTCACCTTCACCTCCTCTGCCTACGGATATGGGACAGATGCTTACCTTCCTCCAGCAGATGCTGGAGACTCAGAGAGTCCAGGCCGAGGCTCAGCAGAGACAGACAGACGCGATACGTCATGGCATGGAGGATGCCCATCAGTTGGCCCTTGCAGCCGTGGAGCAAAGGGCTCCGCATTATGGGACGCGTCCGAGGTACGGAGATATCCAGGACTTCAAGAAGCTCGGGCCCCGTGACTTTAGTGGGACCGAGGGTGTGGTCTATGCAGATGATTGGCTTGAGGATATTGAGCGTCAGATGAGGGTCTTCCGCCTGACAGATGACCTAAAGGTCGAGGCGGTAGGTTTGCAGTTGCTAGACATTGCACGCACCTGGTTTAAAACGAGCTAGCCCTAGCTGGAGAGGGCCATACTTGGGCAGAGTTCAAGCTCCTCTTCAAGGAAAAGTTCTTTTTCCCTACGGACAAGATCGACCTGGTACGGCAGTTCCAGGATCTGCAGCAGGGCAGTTTATCTGTGGAAGAGTACGCCGCGAAGTTCGACCGTCTGAGCCGATACGCAGAGTACATAGTTCGTGACCCGGAGATCAGGGCGAGCCGTTTCAGAGAGGGGCTGATCTGGGACATCAAGATCCTCATTCCCTCTTTTTATGAGACTTATACCCAGATCTATGCGGAGGCCCGCAAGGTAGAGCAGGAGTGGGGCCTGAAGCCCAAGAGGGACCGTGATCTATTTTCGGGGACTACTAGTAGCGCTGGGGCTGCTAAGCGTCCTCAACTCCAGCATTATTCTATCCCGTAACGCTCGCAGCAGTTTCCTGCTCCGATTAGGGCACCAGTTCAGCAGGTGCCCCAGCAGCAGCAACAGGGATCGACGCAGCAGGCACCTACTTGCCACTACTGCAAGAGGTCCGGACATCTCTGGGAGGTTTGCAGGAGACGTTTGGGTGTGTGCCTATACTGTGGCACCGAGGGACATCAGGCGAGGGATTGCCCTTCGAACCATCGCCGTGCAGCTCATGGAGCACAGGGTAGGCCACCTATGGCACCGCATCACGCCTTCCACCAGCAGCGGGATATACCCCGCCAGGGTGGGGCTTTTGCGATAACAGTTGAGGATCCTGCAGGCATTGGACTAGGAGGTAGGGTCTTGCTCTTTCTTTTTACCTATTTTTTTCCATCCATTGATTGTTGATTGCTTTCTTAGTACCTTTAGTTGCATATGTGATGATCATGCTAGATAAATAGAACACCCCAATGAAGACTGTAATAACATGATACTGTAGAGATTTAAAACCATGCATGTGTTCTGATTTCCTGGATTTCATGTAATATAACTTAGGATAAAATTTAGTAGACCTTGATTGTTGGGTGCTTGACCTAGAGAAGAGTACGACCGATTTGAATTTCGAGGACGAAATTTTTTAAGGAGGGTAGATTTGTCACCCCCAATTTTTGAATTAGGGGTATTTTTATCATTTTTAAGTTTTATAATTTTTTAGGAATTTTATTTAATTTTATATAATTTTTAGGGATTTATTTGAGTCGGTTTGAATTTTATCCAATTTGGACTTAAGTTGGAGACCCGGGTAGCCTGGACACTAGTGGGACCCA